>RXID01016080.1:0-22500 GCA_005019695.1 Trichopus zeylanicus subsp. travancoricus
GTAGTCGTAGTAGTAGTAGTAGTAGTAGTAGTAGTAGTAGTAGCAGTAGTGATAGTAGCAGCAATAGAAGCAGCAGCATCAAAAGCAACAGTAGTTAGTAAGGGCAATAGCAACAGCAACAATTGTAGTAGTAGTAGTATTAGTAATGGTAGTATTAATGGTAGTAATAGTAGTTGTAGTAGTAACAATTATACTAGTAATAGAAGTAGTATTAGTAGTAGTAGTAGTAGCAACAACAACAACAATAATAGTAGTAGTAATAATAGGAGTAGTAGTAGTAGTACAAGAAGAAGCTGAAAAAGAACAAGAGCAAACAATAGTAGTAGTAGTAGTAGTAGTAGTAGTAGTAGCAGCAGCAGCAACAATAGTAGTAATAGTAGTAAGAGTAGCAATAGGAATAAGAGTAGGAGTAGGAGTAGTAGTCAGAGTACTAGCAGAAGTTGTAGTTGTAGTCATAGTAGTAGCAGTAGTAGTGGTTGTTGCAGTCGGAGTTGGAGTAGTAGTTGTTGCAGTGGGAGGAGTAGTAGTAGTAGTCAAAGTAGTAATAGTTATACGTGTAGAAGCAGAAGTAGCAATAGCAGAAGTAATAGGAGTAGTAGTAATAGTAGTAGTAGTGGTAGGAAACATAGTCATTGTAATATTAGTAGCAGCAGTAGGAGTAGTTATAGTAGTAGTAGAAGCACCAACAGTAGCACTAGTAGTAGTTGAAGTTGTAGCAATAGTGGTTCTACTAGTAGTAGTATGAGTAGCAATGAGAGTTGTAGTAGTAGTAGTAGCAGTAGTTGTAGTAGTAGTAGTAGTAATAGTATTATCTGTAGGAGTAGTAGTAATACTAGCAGTAGTTGATGTAGTAGTAGTACTAGTAGTTGCAGCAACAGAAGTAGCAGCAGCAGCAGGAAGTGGAGTAGTAGTAGTAGTAGTTTTAGTCATAGTAACAATAGTAGTAGCAGTAGGTGTACATGTATTAGTAGTAGCAACAGCGATAGCAGCAGCAGCAGCAGTAGTATTAGTGGTAGGAGTAGCAGTAGTAGAAGCAATGGTGGTAAAAGTAGTAGTAGCAGCAAAAGGAGTAGCTGTAGTTATAGCAGTAGTAGTAGTAGTAACAACAGCCAAAGTGGTAGACATAGTAGTAGCTGTAGTAGCAGTCGTTGAAGCAGCAGCATAAGTAGTAGTAGTAGTAGTAGTTGAAGTAGTAGGAGTAGTTCTACTAGTGGTAGTAGTATTAGTATCAATAGGAGTTGTAGTAGAAGTAGGAGGAGAAGTAGTAGTAGTACTAATATTAGTTATTATAGAAGTAGTAGTACTAGCTGTAGTAGATGTAGTAGCAATGTAGTACTAATAGTAGTAGTAGTAGTAGTAGTAGTAGTAGTAGTAGTAGTAGTAGTAGTAGAAGTAGTAGTAGTAGTAGCTGTAGCAATAGTAGAAGCAGCAACAGCAAAAATAGCAGTAGTTATATTACTAGGAGTAGTGGTAGTAGTAGTGGCTATAGGGGCAATAGCAATAGCAACAGTCATAGTAGTAGTGGTATTAGTAATTATAGTATTAAAAGTAGTAATAGTAGTTGTACTTGTAGCAGTTATACTAGTAATAAAATTAGTAGTAGTAATAGTAGCAGCAGTTGTAGTAATAATAGGTGTAGTAGTAGTGGTAGTAGAAGAAGCTAAAGAAGAAGAATCGGAAGCAATAGTAGTAGTAGTAGTAGTAGTAGGTGTAGCAGTAGAAATAAGTGTAGTAGTATGAGTAGTAGTTGGAGTACTAGCAGTAGTTGTAGTTGTAGTCATATATGTAGTTATAGTAGTAGTAGTAGTAATAGTGGTAGTTGCAGTAGGAGTTGGATTAGTAGTAGTTACAGTGGGAGTAGTAGTTGTTGTTGTTGTCATAGTAGTAATAGTTATAGGAGAAGAAGCTGAAGTAGTAGTAGTGGCAATGGGAGTCTTAGTAATAGTAGTAGTGGTAGTAGGAAATGTAGTTGTTGTAATATTATTCACAACAGCAATATTAGCTATAGTAGGAGTAGCAGAAGCAGTAGCAGCAGGAGTAGTAGTAGTAGGAAATGTAGTCATCATAATATTAATCACAACAACAGTAGTAGCTATAGTAGGAGTAGTAGAAGCATTAGCAGCTGTAGTAGTAGTAGTAGTAGATGAAGTTGTAGTAGCAGTGCTTCTAGTAGTGGTAGTATGAGTAGCAATGAGAGTTGTAGTAGCAGTAGCAGTAGCTGCAGCAGTAGTAGTAAAGTATTAGCTGTAGGAGTAGTAGTAATACTAGCAATAGTAGATGTAGTAGTGGTAGCAGTAGCTGCAGCAACAGAAGTAGTAGCAACTGCAAGAGTAGCAGTAGTAGCAGAAATAGTAGTAGTAGTAGGTGTACAAGTAGTAATAGTAGCAATAGAGGTAGCAGCAGTAGTCGTGGCAGTAGTAGTAGCAATGGCGATAGAAGTAGTAGTAGAAAAAGGAGTAGTGGTTGTTATAGTAGTAGTTGTAGTAGCAACAACGAAAGTAGTAGTAGTATTAATGGGAGTAGTAGTAGTAGTAGTCGCAACAATGGAAGTCACAGTTGCAGCAGTAGTAGCAGTTGCTGTAGTTGCAGTAGTAGTAGTTATTGTAGTAGTTATTGTTGTAGTTGTAGTTGTAGTAGTAGTAGTAGAAGGTGTTATAGTAGTCGTAGTTATCGTTATTGTAGTTGTAGTTGTAGTAGTAGTAGTTGTTGTTGTTGTTGTAGTAAAACTAGTAGTAGAAGTAGCAGAATTATTAATAATAGTGCTAGTAGTAGTAGTCATAGTTGTTGTTGTAGTAGTAGTAGTTATGGTACTGGTGGTAGTAGTAGTCATAGTTGTATTAGTAACAGTAGTTGTAGGACTTGTTGTAGTTGTGGTAGTAGCGGTACGAGTAGTAGTAGAAGTTGTTGTAGTAGTAATAGTTGTAGTTGTTGTTGTAGTAATAGTAGAAGTAGTAGTGGTAGTGGTAGTAGTTGTAGTAGAAGTAGTAGTGGTAGTGATAGTAGTTGTTGTTGTTATAGTAGTGGTTGTTGTTGTAATAGTAATTATAGAAGTTGTATATGAAGTAGTAGTAGAAGAATTAGTATTATTAGTAGTACTAGCAACAGCAGTAGTAGTAGATGTAGTGGTAGTAGTAGTCGTCGTTGTTGTTATTGTAGTAATTGTAGTAGCAGCAGTAGTAGAAAAATAAGAAGAAGTAGCTATAGTAGTAGTGGTAGTTGTAGTAGTAGGATTTATACTCGGAGTAATAATAGTGGTAGTCGTAGTAGTAGCAGTAGTTGCATTTGTTGTAGTTTTAGTCGTAGTAGTAGTTGGAGTAGTAGTAGGACTAATAGTCGAAGCAGGAGTATGCATAGTTGTGGTTGTAGTTGTAGCTGCTGTAGTTTTAGTCATAGTATTAATTATTATAGAGTAGAAGCAAAATTAGTAGTAGTGGTAGTTGGAGTAGAAGTAGTTGTACCAGTCGTTGTAGTTGTTGCAGTACTAGAAGTAGTAGTAGTAGCAACAACAACTGTAGTAGTAGTAGTAGTAGTAACAGTGGAAGTAGTAGTAATAGCAGCAGTAGCAGTAGTAGTAGTAGAAGTAGTAGAAGTAGTAATCGTAATAGCAGTAGTAGTGGTAGTAGTAGTTGTTGTTGTGATAGTAATTGTAGTAGTAGTAGTGGTAGTTGTCTTAGTGGTAGTAGTTGTCGTTGTTGTAGCTATTGTAGTAGTTGCAGTAGTTGTAGTTGTTGTAATAGTAGTAGTAGTAGTAGTAGTAGTAGTAGTAGTAGTGGTAGTGGTAGTAGTGGTGGTGGTGGTAGTAGTAGGAGTAGTAGTAGAAGTAGGCATTGGAGTAGGAGTAATCATACCAATTGTTGTAGTAGTATTAGTAGAAGAAGTATTAGTAGTTGTAGTGGTAGTAGTAGAAGCAGCAACACGAGTAGTGGCAGTAGTTGAAGTATTAGCAGTAGTGCTTCTAGTAGTAGTAGTATTAGTAGCAATCGGAGTTGTAGTAGAAGTTGTAGTTGCAGCAGCAGTAGTAATAGTATTAGTCAAAGAAGTAGTTGTAGTAACAGCTGTACTAGGTGTAGTAGTAGTGTAGTAGTAGTAGTAGCAGTGGTGGTAGTAGTAATATTCGTAGTAGTAGTAGTAGTTGCAGTGGTAGTAGTTGGAGCAGTAGCAGTAGTAGTTGAAGTAGTAGCAGAAGTAGTAGTAGTAGAAATAATATTAGTTGTAGGAGTAGTAGTAGTACTGGCTGTACTAGATGTAGTAGTAGTGTAGTAGCAGTAGTAGTAGTAATAGCAACAACAACAACAATCGTAGTATTAGTAGTAGCAGTGGTGGTGGTAGTAGGAGTACTAGTAGTATCAATAGCAACAACAGAAGCAGCAACAGTAGCAATAGTAGTAGTAGTAGTGGTAGCAGTAGTAGTAGGAGCAACAGCAATGGTAGTAGTAGTCAGAGTAGTCGTAATGGGAGTAGTAGTAGCAGCACCAGAAGTAGGGGTTGTAGTAGTAGTTGTAGTTGTTGTAGTAGTAGTAGTTGCAGTAGTTGTTGTAGTAGTAGAAGGAGTAGTAATAGTAGTAGTGGTTGTTGTTGTAGTTGTAGTTGTGGTAGTAATAGTTGTTTCTTTAACAATACAAGTATTAGTATTAGGAGTAGTAGTAGTAGCAATAGTAGTAGTAGTAGGAGAAGTAGTAGCAGTATGAGTTGCAGTAGTGAAAGTAGTAGTAGTTGTAATAGTAGTAGTAGGAGGAGCAATAGTGGTAGTAGTTGCAGTGGTTATTGTAGTTGTCATTGTAGTAGTAGTTTTACTTGTAATAGAAGTAAAACAAGCGGTAGTTGGAGTATTAGGGGTACTACTAGTAGTAGTAGTAGTAGTTGTTGTGGTAGTAATAGTAGTAGTAGAAGTATTATGAGTAGTAGTAGTAGTAGTAGTAGTGGTTATAGTAGCCATGGTAGTTGGGTTAGTAGTTGTAATAGTTTTTGTGGTAGTAGTTGTAGTAGTAATAGTTGCCGTGGTAGTAGTAGCTAGTGGGAATGGTGGTAGTAGTTGTAGTAGTAGTAGTAGTCATAGTAGTAGTAGGAATAGCAGCAATAGTAGCTTTAGCAGCGGTAGCTGTAGTAGTTATAGGTGGAGGTGGTGGAGCAGTACGAATATTATTTGGAGTAGGAGTAGGAGTAGTAGTAGTAGGTGTAGTAGTAGTAGTTGGATTAGAAGTAGCAGTAGGAGTTGGAGGAAGTGTAGTAGTAGTAGTAAAAATAGTTATAGAAGTTGTAGTGGTAGTAGTAGGAGTTGGTGTATGGGTAGGAGTAGTAGTAACGAAAGTAGGAGTACGAGGAGGTGGAGCAGTACGAGCAGGATTAGGAGTAGAAGTAGTAGGAGTATTAGCAGTTATTGAAGAAGTAGAGGAAGTAGTAGAAGTTATTGTAGGAGTAGGAGTAGTAGTACCAGAAGTAGGAGTAGGAGTAGGAGTAGCGGTAGTAGTCGTACTAGTAGTAGTTGTACCAGTTGTAATAAAAGTAGTAGCAACAGTAATAGTAGCAGTAGTAGTAGTAGTAGTGGCAATAGCTGCAACAGAAGCAACAACATCAATAATAGTAGTAGTAGTAGTAGTAGCAGTAGTAATAGTAGTAGTAGTAGTAGTAGTAGTAGTAGTAGTAGGAGTTATAGTAGTAGTAGTAGTAGTACTAGTAGTAGAAATAGTCAAACTAGCAGTAGTAGGAGTAGTAGTAGTAGTACGAGTGGTAGTAGTAGCAGTACGAGTCGCAGTAGTAGTACTATTAGTAGTGGTAGTAGTAGCAGTCGCTGCAGTATTAGTGCTAGCAGTAGCAGTAGCAGTGTAGTAGTAGTAGTAATAGTATTGGTACTATTAGTAGTAGTGGTGGTAGTAGTAATAGTAGTAGTTGTAGTAGTAGGTGGAGTAGTAATAGTCGTAGTAGTAGAAGCTAAAGCAGCTATAGTTGCGATAGTAGTAATAGTAGTAGGAGTAGTAGTTGCGCTTGAAGAATAGAAGTAGTAGTAGTAGTAGTAGTAGTAGTAGTAGTAGTAGTAGTAGTAGTAGTAGTAGTAGTAGTAGTAGTAGTTAAAGGAGTTGTAGTAGTAGCAGGTGGAGTAGTAGTAGTATTATTTGGTGTAGTAGTAGCAGTATTGTTAGTGGGAATATTTGTAGTTGCAGAAGTAGTAGTGGTACTAGTAGAAGTAGTTGTAGTAGTAGTGTAGTAGTAACAGAAGTAGTAGTAAGAGTAGTAGCAGTAGCTATACTAGTAGTAGTAGTAGTAGAAGTAGTAGTGGTCATAATAGTTGCCCTAGCTATAGTAGTGGTAGATGGAATAGTAGTGGTCATAGTAGTTGTAGTAGTAGTAGTGGTGGTTGTTGTTGTAGTAGTCATGGTGGTAGTAGTAGTAGTAGTAGAACTTGTACTAGTGGTTACAGTAGTAGTATTAGTGGTAGTAGTAGTAGTACAACTTGTACTAGTGGTCATAGTAGTAGTAGTAGTGGTAGTAGTAGTAGTACAACTTGTACTAGTGGTCATAGTAGTAGTAGTAGTAGTAGTAGTAGTAGTAGTAGTAATAGTAGTTGTAGTACGAGTTGCCGTAGTAATAGAGATAGTAGTAGTAGTAGTAGGAGCAGTAATTGTTGTAATAGTAGTAGTTGTAGTTGTAGTAATAGTTGTATTTGTAGTAGTAGTAGTTGTTGTTGTAGTAGGAGTAGGAGCAGGAGTAGCCGCAGTAGTAGCAGGAGTAGGAGTATGAGAAGTTGTAGTAGTAGTGGTAGTTGTTGTCGTAGTAGTATTATTAGTAGTAGTAGGAGTAGTCATAGCAGTAGTTGGACTGGGAGTAGACTAGGAATTAGAGTAGTTGAAGGAGTCGTAGTAGTTGGAGTAGCAAGCTAGTAGTAGTTGTAGTAGGTGTGGGAGTAGGAGTAGTAGAAGTAGTACTAGTAGTCGTAGTTGTCGCAATTGTTGTAGATGTAGTAGTTGTAGTAGTTATATTCTAAGTAGTAGCAGTAGTAGCAGTAGTAGTAATTGAAGTAGTAGTAGTATTAGAAGTAGCAATAATAATATTAGTTGTAGTAGTAGTCGTAGTAGTAGTAGCTGTAGTAGTTATAGTTATAGTAGTAGTTGGACAACTGGTACGAGTTAAGAGTTAGAGTAGGAGTAGTAGCAAGAGTTGTAGTAGTAGGAGTAGTACTAGTAGGAGTGGTAATAGAAGCAGTAGCAGGAGTAGCTATTGTATTTGAAATATTAAGGGGAGGAGTAGTAGTTGTGGTTGTTGTTGGAGTAGGAGTACGAGTGCTAATACGAGTAGTAGCAGCAGCAAAAGTATTATTGGTAGTCGTAGCTGTAGTAGTTGCAGTAGTAGTAGTAGTAGTAGTAGTAGTAGTAGTAGTAGTAGTAGTAGTAGTAGTAGTAGTAGTAGTAGTAGTAGTAGTAGTAGTAGTAGAAGCTGTATTAGTAGTTGTAGTAGTAGTAATAGTAGTAGTAGTTCTTGTTGGAATTGTAGTAGCAGTTGTAGTACTAATAGTAGTAGTTGTAGTAAGAGTAGTAGTAGTAGGGGGAGTAGTAGCGGTAGCAGTAGCAGTAGTAGTGCTAGTAGTAGTAGCAGTAGTAGGAGCAGCAGGAGTAATAGCAGTAATAGTAGTAGTTGGAGTTGTAGAAGTAGCGGTAGAAGTAGTAGGAATGATAGGTAGAGAAGTATTAGGAGTAGTAGTACAGTAATAGTAGTAGTCATAGTATTTGTTGTTGGAGTATTAGGATTAGTAGTAGTAGCAGCAGCAATAGTAGTAGTAGTCTTAGTACTAGTAGTAGCAGTCGTGGTCGTAGTAATAGTATGAGATGCAACAGCAGCCGCAGTTGTAGTAGTTGTACCAGTAGTACAAGTTGTAGCAGTAATAGCTGTATTAGTTGTACTAGTAGTTGTAATAGTAAAAGCAGCAGTAGTAGTAGTTTTAGTAGGAGTTGGTGATGAGTAGGAGTAATTATACTTCTAGTAGTAGTAGTAGTAGTAGAAGTTGTAGAAGTTGCAGTAGTAGTAGCAGTAGTAGTAGCAGTAGTAATAATAGTTGTAGTTATGGTCATAGTAGGTGGAAGAGAAGGAGTAGTAGTAGGAGCAGTAGCAGTTGTAGTAGTAATAGGAGTAGTTGTCTTAGTAGTTGTACTAGTACTAGTAGTAGTAGTAATAGCAGTAGTAGTAGTAGCTGCAATACTAGTAGTAATAGTTGTTGTAGAAGTGGTAGATGTAGTAGTAATTGTAGTAGTAGAAGTAGTAGAAGGAATTGTAGTAGTAATCGGAGTTCGCGTAGGAGTAATTGTAGTAGTAGTGCTGGTAGTTGTAGTTGCAGTAGTAGTAGTAGCAGTGGTAGTTGTAGAAGTAGTAGGAGGAGTAGTAGTAGTTGTTGTTGTAGTAAAAGTATTAGTAGTAGTAGTAGTTGTTGTTGTTGTTGTTGTAGTAATCGTACTAGTTATCATAGTAGGAGTAGGAGCAGCAGTAGTAATTGCAGTCGTAAAAGTTGTAAGAGTTGTAGTTGTAGTAGTAGGAGTAATAGTAGAAAAAGCAGTAGAAGTAGTAGTAGTAGTAGCAGTAGGAGTAGCAGTTGTATTAGAAGTAGCAGTACGGGTAGTATTAGCAGTAGCAGTAGTAGCCGCAGTATTAGCAGTAGCATAAGTAACAATAGCATTAGTTGTAGTACTAACAGTAGCATTCAAAGCGGTAACAATTATAATTGTAGTAGTAGTCATCGTTGCAGTAGAAGTTGTAGTAATAGTAGTAGTAGCAGCAGTGGTAATAATAATAGTATTAGAAATAATTGTAGTTTTAGTAGGAGTTGTGCCAGCAGTAGTAGTGATAGTTGTAGTTGTTATAGAAGCATTAGGAGTAGTAGTGGTAGTAGTTGCAGTAGTAGTAGTTGTTGTTGTAGTAGTAGTCATAGTAGTAGTCGTAGTAGTAGTAGTAGTAGGAGCAGAAGTAGTTAAGGTTGTACTCCTACTAGTAGTAGTAGCCTTTGTTGTAGTTGCAACAAATGTAGTTATAGTAGTTGTTGTAGTATTAGTAGTAGTTGTTATTATAGTAGTAGTAGTAGTCATAGTGGAAGTAGTAGCAGGAGTAGTAGTAGTATTAGTTGTATTAGCAGTAGTAGAAGTAGTTGTAGCAGTAGTAGTTATTATTGTTGTTGTTGCTATTGTTATTGTCGTAATCGTAGTAGAGGAAGTAACAGTAGTTGCAGCAGTAGTAGTAACCAGACTAGTAGTAGCAGTAGTAGTAGTAGGAGTGGTAGTAGTGGTGGTGGTAGTAGTAGTAGTAGTAGTAGTGGTAGTAGTAATAGTACTAGTAGTAGTTGCAGTAATAGTAGTAGCTGTTGTAGTAGAAGAAATAGCAGTATTAGCAGCTACAGTGGTAGTAGTAGTTGTTGTTCTTATTCTTGTTATAGTAGTAGTAGCTATAGTAGTAGTTGTAATAGTAGTAGCAGTAGCAGTAGTAGTATTACTAGTATTAATAGTAGTAGTTGTTGGAGTAATACTAGTTCTTGCAGTAATAGAAATAATAGCAGTAGTCGTTATAGGAGTAGTTGTAGAGGTAGTAGTAGTAGTTGTTGTTATTGTTGTTGTCGTAGTAGGAGTAGTAGTAGTAGTAGTTGTAGTTGGAGTAGTAGTAAGGGTAGTCATACTAGTAGTAGTAGTAGTAGTAGTAGCAGGAGTAGTAGTAGTAGTAATAGGAGGAGTAGTAGTAGTAGTTGGAGTAATAGTAGTAGTTGTTGTAGTAGTAGCAGTAGTATTGGTAGTAGTGATAGTTGTAGTTGTGGGAGTAGTAGTAGTACCAGTAGAAATAGTTGTAGCAGTAGAGAGTAGAGGTAGCAGTAGTCGAAATAGTAGTCTTACTAGAGGTAGTAGTAGTAGTAGTAGTAGTAGCGATAGTTGTAGTAGTACTAGTATTAATAGTAGTTGTTGTTGTTGTTGTTATTGTAGTAGAAGTAGCTGTTTTAGTAGTAGCAGTAGTTGTAGTAGTAGTTGTAGTAGTTGTCGTTGTAGTAGTTATTATTGTTGTGTCTGTAGTAGGGGTAGTAGTCATTGTAGTGGTCGTAGCACGAGTGGTAATAGTATTAGAAGCAGAAGTCGTAGTTTTAGTCGTAGAAGTTGGAGTATTAGCAAAAGCTGTACGAGTAGTAGTTGTAGTAGTAGTTGTTGTTGTTATTATTGTAGTAGATGGGCTAGTTGTTGTAGTAGTAGCAGCAGTAGTAGTACTAGTACTAGTATTAGTAGTCACAATAGTAGTAGTAGTAGAAATAGTAGTAATAGTTGTAGCATTAGTGGTAGTAGTAGAAGAAGTACTAGCAGTAACTGTTATTATTGTAGAACTCATGGTAGTAGTAATTGGTGTAGGTGGAGTAGTTGTAGTAGTAGGAGTTGCAGCTGCTGCAGCAGCAATAGTAGTAGTTGTAGCAGTTGCAGTGGTAGTATCAGTAGTCGAAGTAGTAGGAGCAGTAGCAGTAGCAGTAGTAACAACAAAAGTAGTCATAACAGTAGTAGCAATAGTAGTAGTAAAAGCAGTAGTAATAGCAGTAGAACTAGTAATAGTTGTAGTAGCAGTAATCGTTGTTGTAGTAAAAGTAGAAGTAGTAGTAGTAGTAGCAGTAGAAGCAGCAGTAGTAGTAGAAGTAGTATTAATAGTTGTTGTCACAGTAGTAGTACTAGTACTAGTAGTAGTAGTAGTAGTAGTAGTAGTAGTAGTAAGAGGAGCAGTAGAAGTAGTAGTAGTAGGGGGAGAGGAGCAGTAGTAGTAGTAGTAGTAGTAGTAGTACCAGTAGCAGTGGTAGTACTAGGAGAAGTAGTTGTAGCATTAGTAACAGGAGTATTGGTAGTTGTAATAGTAGTCGAAGAAGTAGTAGCAATGGCATAAGTAATAGTAGTCATAGTAGTCGCAGTAGTGGTAGTCATATTAGTAGTAATACGTGTAGTAGTAGTTGTAGTAGTTGTAGTAGTAGCAACAGTAGAAGCAGTAGTTGCAGAAGTAGTAATAGTAGTCCTGGTAGTAGTTTTAGCTGTAGTAGTAAGAGGAGTCAGTATAAGAGTAGGGGTAGTTGTAGGAGCAGAAGTAGTAGTAGTAGCAACAGTAGAAGCAGTAGTTGCAGAAGTAGTAATAGTAGTCGTAGTAGTAGTTTTAGCTGTAGTAGTAAGAGGACTCAGTGTAGGAGTAGGGGTAGTTGTAGCAGCAGCAGTAGTAGTAGTAGTGGTAGGAATAGAAGTAGTAGGAGTAGGAGGAATAGTAGGAGTAGCAATAGACGTACTACCAGTAGTAGCAGTAGAAGTTGAACTAGTAGTAGTAGTAGTACGAGTAGTAATAGTCTTAGTAGGAGTAGTAGTAGTTGTAGTAGCAATAGTAGTACTAGTAGTAGTAGTAGTAGTAGTAGTAGTAGTAGTAGTAGTAGTAGTAGTAGTAGTAGTAGTAGAAGTAGTTGTAGCATTAGTAGTAGTAGCAGTTGTAGTAGCAGTAGTAGTGGTAGTAGTAGAGGTAGTAGTCGCAACAGCATTGGTAGTAGTGCAGTAGTCGTAGCAGTAGTAGCTATTGTAGTAGTCATAGTAGTAGCAGTAGAGCTAGTAGTAGTAGTGGTAGAAACCGTTATATTAATAGCAGCAATAGCATCAGCAGTACTAGTAGTAGTAGTACAGCTACTAGTAGTATAAGTAGTTGTCGTAGTAGTAGTAGTAATAGTTGGAGTCATAGTTGTAGTACTAGTAGTAGCAGTAGTGGTGGTAGTATTAATAGTGGTAGTACTAGTAGTTGTAGTAGTAGTAGCAGCAGTAGCAGCAGAAGTAGCATAGTAATAGGAGTATTAGTAGCAGTAATAGTAGTAGTCATTGTAGTAGTATTAGTAGTTGTATTTGGAGTAGTAGTAGTAGCGGTAGTAGTAGTAGTAATAGTAGTAGTATTAGTAGTAGTAGCAGTAGCAACAGCAACAATAGTAGTAGCTGTCGTAGTAGTAGTACTAGCAATAGAAGCTATTGGAGTAGTAGTAGTAGTACCAGCAGTAGGAGTTCGAGCATTAGTATTTGAAGTAGTTGCAGTAGTAGTAGTAGTAGTAGCTCAAGTAGTAATAGAAGTTGTAGCAGTAGTAGTAGTAGGAGATGGAGTAGTAGTAGTAGAAGTAATAGTAATAGTAGCATTAATAGTTGTAGGAGTAGTAGTTGTAGTATCAATAGTAGTAGCAGTTGTAGTAGCAGTAGTAGTGGTAGTAGTAGAGGTAGTAGTCGCAACAGCATTGGTAGTAGTGCAGTAGTTGTAGTAGTAGTAGCTATTATAGTAGTCATAGTAGTAGCAGTAGTGCTAGTAGTAGTAGTAGTAGAAACCGTTATATTAATAGCAGCAATAGCATCAACAGTGCTAGTAGTAGCAGTACAGCTACTAGTAGTATAAGTAGTTGTCGCAGTAGTAGTAGTAATAATTGGAGTCATAGTTGTAGTACTAGTAGTAGCAGTAGTGGTGGTAGTATTAATAGTGGTAGTACTAGTAGTTGCAGTAGTAGTAGCAGCAGTAGCAGCAGAAGTAGCAAACTAGTAATAGGAGTATTATTAGGAGTAATAGTAGTAGTCATTGTAGTAGTATTAGTAGTTGTATTTGGAGTAGTAGTAGTAGCGGTAGTAGTAGTAGTATTAGTAGTAGTATTAGTAGTAGTAGCAGTAGCAACAGCAACAATAGTAGTAGCTGTCGTAGTAGTAGTACTAGCAGTAGAAGCTATTGGAGTAATAGTAGTAGTACCGGCAGTAGGAGTTCGAGCAGTAGTATTTGAAGTAGTTGCAGTAGTAGTAGTAGTAGTAGCTCAAGTAGTAATAGAAGTTGTAGCAGCAGTAGTAGTAGGAGAAGTAGTAGTAGTAGTAGAAGTAATAGTAATAGTAGCATTAATAGTTGTAGGAGTAGTAGTTGTAGTATCAATAGTAGTAGCAGTTGTAGTAGCAGTAGTCGTGGTAGTAGTAGAGGTAGTAGTCGCAACAGCATTGGTAGTAGTGCAGTAGTCGTAGTAGTAGTAGCTATTATAGTAGTCATAGTAGTAGCAGTAGTGCTAGTAGTAGTAGTAGTAGAAACCGTTATATTAATAGCAGCAATAGCATCAACAGTGCTAGTAGTAGCAGTACAGCTACTAGTAGTATAAGTAGTTGTCGCAGTAGTAGTAGTAATAATTGGAGTCATAGTTGTAGTACTAGTAGTAGCAGTAGTGGTGGTAGTATTAATAGTGGTAGTACTAGTAGTTGCAGTAGTAGTAGCAGCAGTAGCAGCAGAAGTAGCAAACTAGTAATAGGAGTATTATTAGGAGTAATAGTAGTAGTCATTGTAGTAGTATTAGTAGTTGTATTTGGAGTAGTAGTAGTAGCGGTAGTAGTAGTAGTATTAGTAGTAGTATTAGTAGTAGTAGCAGTAGCAACAGCAACAATAGTAGTAGCTGTCGTAGTAGTAGTACTAGCAGTAGAAGCTATTGGAGTAATAGTAGTAGTACCGGCAGTAGGAGTTCGAGCAGTAGTATTTGAAGTAGTTGCAGTAGTAGTAGTAGTAGTAGCTCAAGTAGTAATAGAAGTTGTAGCAGCAGTAGTAGTAGGAGAAGTAGTAGTAGTAGTAGAAGTAATAGTAATAGTAGCATTAATAGTTGTAGGAGTAGTAGTTGTAGTATCAATAGTAGTAGCAGTTGTAGTAGCAGTAGTCGTGGTAGTAGTAGAGGTAGTAGTCGCAACAGCATTGGTAGTAGTGCAGTAGTCGTAGTAGTAGTAGCTATTATAGTAGTCATAGTAGTAGCAGTAGTGCTAGTAGTAGTAGTAGTAGAAACCGTTATATTAATAGCAGCAATAGCATCAACAGTGCTAGTAGTAGTAGTACAGCTACTAGTAGTATAAGTAGTTATCGCAGTAGTAGTAGTAATAGTTGGAGTCATAGTTGTAGTACTAGTAGTAGCAGTAGTGGTGGTAGTATTAATAGTGGTAGTACTAGTAGTTGTAGTAGTAGTAGCAGCAGTAGCAGCAGAAGTAGCAAAGTAGTAATAGGAGTATTAGTAGCAGTAATAGTAGTAGTCATAGTAGTAGTATTAGTAGTTGTATTTGGAGTAGTAGTAGTAGCGGTAGTAGTAGTAGTAATAGTAGTAGTATTAGTAGTAGTAGCAGTAGCAACAGCAACAATAGTAGTAGCTGTCGTAGTAGTAGTACTAGCAGTAGAAGCTATTGGAGTAGTAGTAGTAGTACTAGTAGTAGGAGTTCGAGCAGTAGTATTTGAAGTAGTTACAGCAGTAGTAGTAGTAGTAGCTCAAGTAGTAATAGAAGTTGTAGCAATAGTAGTAGTAAGAGAAGTAGTAGTAGTAGTAGAAGTAATAGTAATAGTAGCATTAATAGTTGTAGGAGTAGTAGTTGTAATATCGATAGTAGTAGCAGTTGTAGTACCAGTGGTGGAAGTAGTAGTAATGGGGACACAAGTAGTAGCACGAGTGGTAGCAAAAGTAGTAGTAGTAGCACTAATAGTGCGAGTACTAGCCGTATTAGTAGCATTAGTTGCAGCAATGACAGTAGTACAAGTCATAGTAGTAGTAGGCATATTAGTTGTAGTTGTAGTAGCAGTAATATTAGTAGTAGTAGTACTAGTTGTAGTAGTAGTAATAGTAGTATCAGTAGTCGTAGGCGTGGCGGCAGCAGCAGCAGCAACAGTAGTAGAATAGTAGTGGTAGTAGCAGTAGTAGCAGCAATAGTAGTAGAAGCAGTTGTAGTAGCAGTAGTAGTAGATGTAGTTGTAGTACTAGAAGCAGCAGTAGTAGTTGCAGTAGTAGCGGCTGTAGTAGTAGTAGTAGTAGTAGTTGTTGTTGTTGTAGCAGCAGTAGTAGTAGCAGCTGTTGCAACTACAGCAGCAGTACTAGTAGTAGTGTTCAGACTAGTAGGCTTTGTCATTGTTGTTGTCGTAGTAGTAATAGTAGTAGTCGCAGTACGAGAAGAATTAGCAGTAGGAGAAGTAGTAGTAGTTGTAGCAATAATTATTTGCAGCCACAACAGCAGCAGCAGCAGTAATAGTGGTAGTAGTTGCCCTAGTAGTAGTTGTTGTTAGAGCAGCCGCACTAGTAGTTGTTGGTGTAGTAGCTGTAGTAGTAGTGCTAAATTGTAATAGTAGTAACCCTAGTAGTTACCGCAGTAGTAGCAGCAGGAGTAGCAGTAGTTGTAGCAGAAGTAGTAGTATTATTCGTGGTAGTTGCCACATCAATTGTTGTAGTAGTAGTTGCAGCAACATTAGTTGCGATAGTAGTATTACTAGCAGCAGAAGTAGTTGCAGCAGTAGCAGTGGAAGCAGCAGCAGTAGCAGTAGTAGTAGTAGCAGCAGCAGTAGAAGAATTAGTAATAGAAGCAATTGTAGCGGTAGTAGTAGTAGTAGTAGTAGTTGAATCAGTGGTTGTAGTAGTAGTACAAGTAGTAGCAGAAGTGCAGCAATTGCAGTAGTAGTAGGTGAAGTAGTAGTAGTAGTAGCAGTCGTAGTAATTGTAGTAGCAATAATAGTAGTAGTAGTCGCAGTAGTATTATTTGTAGCAGTAGTAGTAGTAGCAGTGGCAGAAGTAGCAAAAGTTGTAGTAGTAGTACTAGTAGTAGTTATAGTAGAAGCAGTAGCAATATTAGCGACGGTAGTTGCAATCGCAGTGGCAGTAGTAGTGGTAGTCGTAGTAGTAGTTCTAACAATAGTATTAGTAGTAGCAGTTGTAGTTGTAGAAGTAGCAGTAGTAGTAGTAGTTGTAGTAGTAGTTATTGTTGTTATTGTACTATTAATAGTAATAGTACTTGTAGTAGTAGTAGCAGGAGTAGTTGCAGTAGCAATAGCTGGAGAAGAAGTAGTGGGAGCAGTAATTGTAATATTAGTGGTTGTTGTAGCAATAATAGTGGTAGTAGCTGTAGTAGTAGTAGTTGTTGTACTTGTAGAAGTAGTAGCGAATGTAGTAGCAGTAGTAGTATTAGAAATAGTGATCTTAGTAGTAGTAGCAGCAACAACAACAGCAGTAGTTGCAGTAGTAGCAGCAGTATTAGTAATCACAGTAGTTATAGTCGAAGTATTAGTAGTAGTAATAGTACCAAAAGTAGTAGCAACAGTACTAGAAGTAGTTGTAGTAGAAGTAGTAGCAAAAGTAGCAGTGATTATAGTAGCAGTACTAGTAGTAGCAAAAGTGCAACAATTGCAGCAGTAGTTGGGGAAGTAGTAGGAGTAGCAGTAATAGTAGTAATAGTAGTAGCAATAGCAGTAGTGGGAGCAATAGTAGTTTTAGTTATAGTAGAAGTAGTAGCAGTAGTAATTGTACTTGTAGAAGCAGTAGCAGAAGTACTAGGAGTCGGAGTAGTAGCAGTAGTTGTAAAAATTATTGCCATAATAGTAGTAGTAGCAGCAGCAGCAACAGGAGTACTTGTAGTAATAGCAGCAGCAACAGTAGTAGCAGTAGTAAAAATTATCGAAGGTGTAGTAGTAGTTGTAGCAGTTGAAGAAGAAGTAGTAGTTTTAGTAGAAGCAGTAGTAGTAGTGGTAGTAGCAACAGTAGTAGGAGTAGTCGTATTTAGTAGTAGTCCTCATAGTAGTGTGGTAACAGTAGCAGCAACAGCAGCAGCAGTAGTAGTAGGACAGGTAGTAATAATTGTTATAATTATTTCGGTAATAGTAGGACTAGTAGCAGTAGTTGTACTAGTTGTGTGGAAGTATGAGCAGTTGTACTAGTAGCAGTAGTAGTGGTAGTAGTAGTCATAGTAGTAGTAGTAGTCACCGTAGTAGAAGTACTAGTAGTGGTGGTGGTAGTAGTAGTACTAGTAGAAGTAGTAGCTATAATCGTAGTAGTTGTAGTAGTAGTAGCACGACTAGAAGTAGTACTAAGGAGAGTAGTAGTGGTAGAAGTAGTAGCAATAGTTGTAGTAGCAGTAGTAGCTATTATCGTAGTTGCTGCCACAACAGCATCAGTATAAGTAGTAGTGGTGGTGGTAGCAGTAGTAGAAGTGGTAGTAGTAGTCGTAATGTAGAAGAGGTAGTAGGAATAGTAGTAGTAGGAGTAGGATTAGGAGTCGTAGTACTAGTAGTAGTAGTATTATTAGTTGTGATAGTAGTAGTAGGAGTAGGAGGAGCAATAGTAGTTGTAGTAGTAATAGTAATTATTGTTGTTGTAATTGTAGTAGTAGTAGTAGTAGTAGTAGTAGTAGTAGAAGTTGTAGCAGTAGCTATAGCTATAGTTGTAGTTGTAGTAGCAGTAGTAGCAGAAGCAGCAGCAGCAGTAGTAGTTGTTGTATTAGTAGTAGCAGCAACAGTTGTATTGGTAGTAGGGGTAGTAGGAGTAGTTGTAGTAGCAGAATGAGTAGTTGTAGCTATAGTAGTAGTCGTAGTAGTAGTAGTACTATTGGTAGTAGTAATTGTTGCAGTTGTAGGCATAGTGTTAGTGCTAATAGTAGTAGTTCTAATAGTGGTGTACTAATAGTAGTTGTGGTAGTAGTGTAGATGTAGTAGTAGTTGTTGTAGTAGTAGTAGCAGTAGAATTAGTAGTAGCAGCAGTAATAGTAGTGGAAGTAGTTGTGGTAGCAGTGGTCATAGTAGTTGTTGTAGTTTGAATAGTTACAGAAGGAATAGTTGTAGTAGTAGTGGTCCTAGTAGTAGTTGTAGAATTATTATTAGTAGTAGTTGTAGAAGTAGTAGTAGTAGTAGGTACTGCAGTAGCTGGACTAGTTATAGTAGTAGTTGTCATTATTATTATTGTGGAACTAATATTTGTAATTGCTGTAGTAGAACTAGTTGTAGGTGCAGCAGCAGTAATCGTACCAACAGCTGTAGTAGTAGTAGTAGTAAAAGTACTAGTAGTAGTAATAGTATGAGGAGTAGTAGTTTTCGAATTAGTAGCAGTAGGAGAAGTAGTAGTTGTAGTAGCAATAGTAGTAGCAATAATGGCAATAGTAGTAGTAGTAGTAGTAATAGTAGTAGTAGTCCTAGTAGCAGTTGAACTTGTAGTAATTGTAGTAGTACTAGTAGGGGTTGTGGTAAGAGTCAGAGTTGTAGTAGGAGTAGTGGAAGGTGCAGTAGTATTAATATGTGTAGTAGTTTTAGGCGTAGGTGTGGTAGTGGTAGTAGTAGTAGTAGCAGTAGTCGTAGTAGTTATTGTAGTAAGTATAGTAGTAGGAGTAGTAGTAGTAGTTGTAGTAGTAGTAGTATTGATAGTAATAGAAGTAGTACTATCAATAGTAGTTTTAATAGTAGTAGCAGCAATAATAGTAGTAGTAGTAGTAATAGCAGTAGTAGTAGTTGCAATAGTGATAGGAGTAGTAGTGGTGGTAGTAGTAGTAGTAGTGATAGGAGTAGTAGTAGTAGTAGTAGTAGTGATAGTGATAGTAGTAGCAGTAGTTGTAGTCATAGTAGTAGTAGTAGTAGTAGTAGTAGTAGTAGTAGTAGTAGTAGTAGTAGTAGTCGTAGTTGTTGTAGCAGTAGTAGTTGTTGTTGTAGTAGTTGCAGTACTTGTAGTAGTAGTAGGAGGAGGAGTAGTCGTAGTAGCCGTAATAGTACTGGTAGTAGTAGCAACAGTTGTAGTAGTAGCAGCAGTAGTAGTAGGAGCAAGAGTAGTAGTGGCAGTTGTAGTAATTGTTGTAGCAGTAGCATGAGAAGGAGTTCTAGTGGTAGTAGCAATAGTAGTAGTTGTAGTAGTCGTATTAGCAGTAGCAACAACAGCAGCAGTAGCAGTAGCAGTAGTTGTTGTTGTAATAACAGCAGTAGCTGGAGTAGCACCAGTAATAGTTGTAGTAGTAGTTGTTATTGTTGCAGATGTGTCAGTAGTAGCAGTAGTGGCAGCAGCAGCAGCTGCAGTAGTAATTATAGTCATACTAATAGTTGTAGTAGCAGTCATGGCATTACTAGCAATAGTTGACATAGTAGCAGCTGCAGTAGTAGTAGTCGTGGTGGTAGTAATAGCTGTAGTAGTAGCAGGAGTAGTGGTAGTAGCAGGAGCAGAAGTAGTCCCAGTATTAATAGTTGCCGAAGTAGCAATTGTAGTAGTGGAAGTTCTAGTAGTAGTAGTAGTTGTAGTAGTAGTAGTACTAGCAGTAGTGATAGTAGTTTAAGTCATGCAAGTTGTAGTAGGTGCAGTTGTAGTATAATAAGTAGTAGTGGTAGTTGTAGCATTAGTAGTGGTAGCAAAAGTAGTAGTAGTATCCGTTGTAGCAGTTGTAGTAGTAGCCATTGTAGTAGTAGTAGTAGTAGGCACTGTAGTAGTAACAGTAGTAGCCATTGTAGCAGTAGCGGTAGTAGTAGCTATAGTAGTAGTTGCAGAAATAGTTGAAGTTGGAGAAGTAATTGTAGTAGGAGCAGTAGTTGTTGTTTTATTAGTACCAGTAGCAGCAATAATAGTAGAGGTAGTAGTTGTGGTAGTAGTAGTAGTAGCAATAGTATTAGTAGTTGTTGTTGTAGCCGCAGCAAAAGTAGAAGTCGTATTAGTAGTTGTAGTAGAAGCAGTAGTAGTAGTAGGAGCAGTAGCAGGAGGAGTGGTAGTAGTAGTTGGAGTAGTAGTACTAGTAGTAGAAGTGGTACCACTAGTAGAAGGAGTAGTTGTTGTTGTTGTTGTCATTTTTGTAGTAGAAGTAGTTGTTGTTGTAGTTGTTGTAGTAGTACTAGTAGTAGTAAGACTAGACGCAATAGTAGCAGTATTAGCAGTTGTTGTAGTAGTAGTAGTGGTAGTAGCAGTAGCAGTAGTCGTCGACGTAGCGGTAGCAATAGTAGTACTAGTACTAGTAGCAGCAGTAGTGGTAATTATTGCAGTTGTGGTTGTAGTTGTAGCAACATTAGGTGTAGAAGTAGTAGTAGTAGTATTAGTAGCTGTATTAGCATAATAGCTATAGTAGTAATAGCAATAGTTTCAGTATTAATAGCAGTAGCAATAGTCATTATGGCAACAGTAGTAGTAATCGTAGCAATATTAGTAGTAGTAGTAGAAGTAGTTGGAGTTGTAGCAGAAGTAACAATAGTAGTATTTGTAGTAGTAGTCAGAGTAGGTGCAGTAGTAGCTATAGTAGCAGTAGTAGTAATTGGCGTACTAGTAGTAGTTGTTGTATTAGCAATAGTAGTAGTGGTAGCAGTAGTTATTGTAGCCATAGTAGCAGTAGCAAGAGAGGCAGTTTCAGTCAAAGTAGTAGTAATAGTATTAGTAGTGGTAGAAGTGGTAGTAGCAGTAGTAGCAGAAGTAGAAGTCGCAGTAGCAGTGGTAGTTGGAATAGTAGTAAACGTTGTAGCAGTAGCAATAGTAGTAGCAATAGAAGTAGTACTAGTAGTAGCAAAAGTAGTTGTAGTTGGAGTAGTAGTAGTTGTTGTAGTAGTTGTTGCAGTAGTGTTAGTAGTTGCAGTAGTAGTAGAAGTAGTAGTTGCAAGAGCAGTAGAAGCAGTAGTTGTAGGAGAAGTAGTAGTAGTAGCAGTAGCAATAGTAGTCTTAGAAATAGTAGTAGTAGCATTAGTAGTAGTAGTTGGAGAAGTAGCAGTGGTAGTAGTAGTAGTTGCAGTAGCAGCAGGAGTAATAAAAGTAGTAGTAGCAGTTGTAGTTGTTGTTGTCGTAGTAGTAGTAGTAGTAGTAGTAGTAGTAGTAGCAGTAGTTTGGCAAGTAGTAGTATTAGCAGTTGCAGTAGTGGTAATAGTAGTACTAGCAGTAATAGTAGTAGCGGTAGTAGCAGAAGTAGCAGTCGTTGTAATAGCAGCTGAAGAAGTAGGGGAAGTAGTAGCAATAGCTGCAGTAGTAGTGTTATTAGTAGTAGTAGTAGTAGGAACAACTGAAGTAGGAGTAGTAGTAGCAACAGTAATAGTTGAAAAAGTATTAGTAGTAGAAGTAGAATAAGTATTAGTAGTAGCAGAAGTATTAGTAGTAGTAGTAGCAGTAGCAGAAGTAGCAGTAGTATTTGAAGCAGCAGTAGTAGTAGTTGGAGCAGTAGCAATAATAGCAGGAGTATCAGCTGCAATAGTAGCAGTAGAAGTAGCAGCAATAGCAAAAGTAGTTCGAGTATCTTTGGTAAAAATAATTATAGAAATATTAGTAGCACTAGTAGTAGTAGTAGAAGAAGTAGTAGCGATAGCCGTAGTAATAATAGTCCTTGTAGAAGTAATCAAAGGTGTAGTAGAAGTAGTAGTGGCAGCAGCAACAATAGTTATAGTTGTAGTAGTGCTAGTAGTCCTTGGAGCAATAGCAGTTGTTTTTATAGAAGTAGCAGCAGCAACAGTAGTAGTAGTAGCAGAAGGTGCAGTAGTAGTAGTACTAGTAGCAGTTGGAATGTAGCTACAACAGTAGTAGTAGCTGTAACAGTAAGCGTAGTAGTAGTAATAGTAGGCGAAGGAGTCATAGTAATGGTAGCAGCAGTAGTAGCAGTAGTAATAGTTGTAGTAGTTGTAGTAGTAGTTGAAGCCATAGCGAAAGTGGTAGTAGTATATTAGTAGCCATAGTGATAGTAATAGGAGTAGTAGCAGTAGTCGTAGCAGCAGCAGCAACAGCAGTAGAAGTAGTTAAAGTTGCATTAGCAGAAATAGTAGAAGTGGTTAAAGTAGTAGTAGCTGAAGTGTAGTAGTAGTAGTAGTAGTAGCAATTATACTCATAATAGAAGTAGTATCAGTAATAGTAGTGGTAGCAACAAGAGTAGTAGTAGTACTATGAAACATAGTTATTGCAATATTAGTAGTAGCTGTAGTTGTAGTTATAGTATCAGTACTAGAAGCAGCAGCAGCAGCAGTAGTAGTAGTTGAATTTGTAGCAGCAGTGCTTATAGTAGTAGTAGTACGAGTAGTAATGAGAGTGGTAGTAGTAGCAGTAGTAATAGTAATAATAATAGTATTAGCTATAGGAATAGTGGTAATACTAGCAGTAGTAGATGTAGTAGTAGTAGTAGCTGCAGCAACCGCAATAGTAGCAGAGCATTAGTAGTAGTAGTAGTAGAAGTAGTAGTTGTAGCAGCCGTAGTAGCAATAGTTGTAGTAGTAGGTGTACAAGTCGTAGTAGAAACAACAATGGTAGTAGCCGTAGCAATAGGAGTAGTGATAGTGGTAGCAATAGCTGTAGCAGTAGCAGTAGCATTGGCGAGAGAAGTAGTAGCAGTAGTAGTAGAAGTAGCTGTTGCAGCAATAGTAGCAGTTGCCGTAGTTGTAGTAGTAGTAGTTATTGTAGTAGTAATTGTTGTTGTAGTTGTGGTAGTAGTAGTAGTAGTCGGTGTTGTAGTAGTAGTAGTAGTCGGTGTTGTAGTAGTAGTAGTTCTCGTTGTTGTAGTTGTAGTAGTAGTAGTTGTTGTTGTTGTTGTAGTAGTCAAAGCAGTAGCAGTAGTAGTTGTATTAGTAGTGGTAGTAGTAGTAGTAGTAGTAGTAGTTGTTGTTGTTGTTGTTGTTGTAGTAGTAGTAGTAGCTATGGCAGTGGTAGTAGTAGCAGTAGTTGTTGTAGTAGTCGTTGTAGTAGTAGGACTTGTAGTAGTTGTGATACTAGTGGTAGGAGTAGTAGAAGAAGTAGTAGTGGAAGTAATAGTAGTAGTTGTTGTTGCAGTAATAGTAGTA
>RXID01016080.1:25000-28012 GCA_005019695.1 Trichopus zeylanicus subsp. travancoricus
GGTGTAGTAGTGGTAGTAGTAAAAGTAGCAGTAGCAGTAGTAGTTGTTGTTGTTATAGCTGTAGTAGTATTAGCAATAGTTGCAGCTACAGCAGTAGTACTAGTAGTAGTGATAGGACTAGTAGTCTTAGTCATTGTTGTTGTAGTAGTTGTAATAGTAGTAGTTGCAGTATGAGAAGTAGTAGTAGTAGGAGAAGTAGTAGTAGTTGTAGCTGTATTAGTTGCAGTAGTACAAGCAGCAGCAGTAGTAAAAATGGTAGTAGTTGCAGTAGTAGTAGTAGTTGTCAGAGCAGCCGCAATAGTAGTAGTGGGTGTAGTAGCCGTAGTAGTTGTACTAGAATTTGTAATAGTTGTAATAGTAGTAGTTAACGCAGTAGTGGTAGCAGTAGTAGCAGCAGTAGATGTAGCACTCGAAGTAGCAAAAGTAGCAGTATTGCCCGTGGTAGTTGCCACAATAGTTGTAGTAGTAGTAGTTGCAGCATCATTAGTTGCGGTGGTAGTATTAATAGCAACAAAAGTAGTTGCAGCAGTAGCAGTCGTCGTAGTTGTAGCAGCAGCAGTAGCATTAGTAGTAGCAGCTGCTGTAGAGGTAGTACTATTAGTACTAGTAGTAGAAGCAGTAGCAGTAGTAGGAGTGGTTGCAATAGCAGCACAAGTAGCAACACAAGTGAAGCAATTGCAGTAGTAGTAGGTGAAGTAGTAGCAGTAGTAGCACTAGTAGAAAAAATAGTAGCTGCAGTAGTATTATTTGTAGCAGCAGTAGTAGTAGCAGTGGCTGAAGTAGCGAAAGTTGTAGTAGTAGTACTAGTAGTATTTATAGTGGAAGCAGCAGCAGTATTAGCGATAGTAGCTGTAATAGTAGTGGTAGTAGTAGTTGTTGTTCTGACAGTAGCATTAGTAGTAGCAGTTGTAGTTGTAGAAGTAGTAGTAGTAGTAGTAGTAGTTGTTGTTGTTGTTGTTGTAGCAATAGTTATACTACTAATTGTAATGGCAGTTGTAGTAGTAACAGGAGTAGTTTTAGTAGTAGTAGCAGGAGAAGAAGTAGTGGTAGTAGTAATCGTAATAGTGGTAGTTATTGTAGCAGTAACAGCGGTAGTAGCTATAGTAGTTATTGTTGTTGTACTTGTAGAAGTAGTAGCGGATGTAGTAGCAATAGGAGTTGTAGTAGTAGTATTAGAAATAGTGATTGTAGTAGTAGTAGTGGCAGCAACAACAATAGCAGTAGTTGCAGTAGTAGCTGTAGTATTAGTAGTCATAGTAGTTGTAGTCGAAGAATTAGTAGTTGTAGTAGCAGCAGCAGTAGTAGTAGTAGTGGTAGTAGTACCGGAAGTAGTAGTAGCAGTACTAGTAGTAGTTGTAGTAGAAGTAGTAGCAGAAGTAACAGTGGTTATACTATCAGTACTAGTAGTAGCAAAGTGCAACAATTGTAGCAGTAGTTGGGGAAGTAGTAGTAGTAGTAGTAGCAATTATGGTAGTGGGAGAAGAAGTAGTTTAGTTATAGTAGAAGTAGTAGCAGTAGTAGTTGCACTAGTAGAAGCAATAGCAGAAGTACTAGGAATCGGACGAGTAGCAGTAGTTATAGAAATTGTTGCCATAGTAGTAGTAGCAGCAGTAGCAACAGTAGTAGTTGTAGTAATAGCAGCAGCAGCAGTAGTAGTAGTAGTAATAGTTATAGAAGAAGTAGTAGTAGTAGTAGTTTTAATTGCCGAAGGTGTGGTAGTAGTTGCAGTAGTTGGGGTAGTAGTAGAAGTAGAAGCAGTGGCAGTAGTAGTAGAAGTAGAAGCAGCAGCAGTAGTAATAGAAGAAGAAGTTGTTGTAGTAGAAGTAGTAGTAGTAGTAGGAGTAGTAGTAGCAGCAGTAGTAGGAGTAGTCATAGTAGCAGTAGTTCTCGTAGTAGTGCGGTAGCTATAGCAGCAGCAGTCGTAGTAGTAATAGTAGGACTAGTAGTAGTAATTATTATAGTTGTTGAGGTAATACTAGTACTAGCAGCAGTAGTTGTACTAGTAGTGTGGAAGTAGGGGCAGTTGTACTAGCAGCAGTAGTGGTGGTAGTGGTAGGCATTATAATAGTAGTAGCACGGCTAGTAGTAGTAGTCACATTAGTAGAAGTACTAGTAGTGGTAGTACTAGTAGTACTAGTAGAAGTTGTAGATATAATCGTAGTAGTAGTAGTAGCAAGTAGTAGTAATAAGGAGAGTAGTAATGGTAGAAGCAGTAGCAACAATAGTAGTAGTAGTAGTAGCTATAATTGTAATTGCTGCTGCAGCAGCATCAGTATAGGAAGTAGTGGTGGTGGTAGTAGTAGTAGAAGTTGTAGTAATAGCAGTAGTGGTAGAAGAAGCAGTAGGAATAGTAGTAGGAGTAGGAGTTGGATTAGGAGTAGTAGTACTAGTACTGGTAGGAGGAGGAGGAATAGTAGTGGTAGTAGTAGTAGTAATTATTGTTGGTGTAATTGTAGTAGTAGTAGTAGTAGTAGTAGTAGAAGTTGTAGCAGTAGCTATAGATATTGTTGTAGTAGTTGTAGTAGTAGTAGCAGAAGTAGTAGGAGTAGTAGTGGTTGTTGTTTTAGAAGGAGCAACAGCAATAGTAGTGGTAGTAGTGGTAGTAGGAGTAGTACTAGTAGCAAAAGGAGTAGTTGTAGCTGTCGTAGTAATACTAGTACTATTGGTAGTAGTAATTGTTGTAGTTGTAGGTGTAGTATTAGTGCTAATAGTAGTAGTTCTAGTAGTGGTGTACTAGTCGCAGTGGGGGTAGTTGTAGTGGTAGTTGTAGTGGTATTTGAAATAGGAATAGTACTACTAGTAATTATAGTTGTAGCAGAAGCAGCAGCGGGAGTAGTAGTAGTAGTAGTAGTAGTAGTAGTAGTAGTAGTAGTAGCAGTTGAAGTACTAGTCACACCAGTGGCAATAGAAGTAGTAGTTGTTACTATTGTAGTAGTAGGAGTAGTTGTAGTAGCAGTAGTAACAGTAGTAGTAGTTGTTGTTGTAGTAGTAGTAGTTGTTGTTGTGGTAATA
>RXID01016081.1:0-12894 GCA_005019695.1 Trichopus zeylanicus subsp. travancoricus
TAGTAGTAGTAGTAGTAGTAGTGGCAGTAGTAGTATTTGTAGTTGGAGAAGTAGTAGTAGTGGCAGCAGCAGTAGTAGTAGTGACAATAGTAGTAGTTGTAGTAGTAGTAGTAGTTTTCGTAGTTGGTGAAGTACTAGTAGCAGTACTAGTTGCAGTTATAGTACTAGGAGCTGTAGTTGGAGTAGTAGCAATAGTAGCAGTTGCCGTTGTTACATCAGTAGATGTAGTAGTAGTCGTAGTTGTAGAAGTAGCAGCTGTTGTAGTAGTAGCAGCAGTAGCTATAGTAGTATTAGTAATAG
Organism: Trichopus zeylanicus subsp. travancoricus; assembly: GCA_005019695.1. Classification (NCBI taxonomy): domain Eukaryota; kingdom Viridiplantae; phylum Streptophyta; class Magnoliopsida; order Dioscoreales; family Dioscoreaceae; genus Trichopus; species Trichopus zeylanicus. The sequence continues at coordinate 301 of RXID01016081.1, forward strand.
TTGTAGCAGCGGTAGTAGTAGTAGTATCAATAATAGCACTAGTAGCAGCTGTAGCCATCGTAGTAACATTAATGGCAGTAGCAATAGCAGTAGAAGTAGTAGTAGCTATAGTAGTTGTTGTAGTAGTAGTAACTGCTACAACAGTAGCAGTAGTAGAAATATAAGCAGTAGCAGTATATGTAGGGGAAGTAGTAGTATTAGTTATAGAAGCAGGTGTAGTAGTAGTAATAGCTACAGAGGTAGCAGTAGTAGCGGAAAAAGCAAAAGATGTAGTAGTAGTAGTAGTAACAGCAGTAGCAGTAGTAGCAGTAGTACAATTTGTATTAGTAGTAGAAATAGTTGTAGCAACAATAGTAGTCGGAGAAGTGGTGGTTGTAGTATCAATAATAGTAGTTGTGGTAGTAGTTCTAGTATCAGTAGTAGTATTTGTAGTAGTTGTAGAAGTAGTAGTAGTGGTGGTAGTACTCGTAGTAGCAATAGTCGTAGAAGTAGCGGTATTAGCAGTGGTAGCTATAGAAGCTGTAGTTATTGTAGTTCAAATAGACGTAGTAGTAGTTGTACTAATGGTAGTAGTAATAGTAGCAGTAGTTGTTGTAGTAGTTGTCGCAACATTTGTAGTAGAAGTAGTACTAGCTGTAGTAGCTGTAGTAGTCAGAATAATAATAGTAGTAGCATTGGTAGCGATAGTAGGAGCAGTAGTAGCAGTAATAGTAGTAGTAGTAGTGGCAGCAGCAGCAGCAGCAGTTGTAGTAGTAGTTGTAGAAGTAGTAGTAGTAGTAGTCATTGTAGAAGTAGTAAAAGTAGTAGTTGTAGTTGTAGTAGAAGCAGTAGTAGTAGCAATAGATGAAGGAGTAGTTGTATCAATAGCAATGGTCATAGTAGTTATAGTTGCAATAGTAGTATTAGTAGTGGTAGTAGTAGTACTAGTAGCAGTAGTAGTGGCAGTAGTAGTAGCAGTAGGAGAAAAAGTAGTAGTAGGAAAAGTAGTAGTAGGTTTAGTAGTAGTAGAGTAGCAGTAGAACTAGTTGTAGCAGTAGTTGTAGTTGAAGCAGCAGCAACAGCAGTAGGAATAGCAGGAGAAGTAGTAGTGGTAGCAACTGTAGCAGTAGTAGTAGCAGTTGTAGTAGTAGCATTAGTAGCAGTAGTAGTAGCAGTAGTAGTAGTCGCAATAGTAGCAGTAGTAGCAACAGTAGTTGTAGCAGTAGTAGTAGTTGCAATAGTAGCAGTAGCAGCAACAGTAGTTGTAGCAGTAGTAGTAGGGGTTGAAGTAGTAGGAGTAGAAGTAGTAGTAGTAGTATTAGTAGTAGGAGAAGTAGTTGTAGTAGTAGCAGTGGCAGTAGAAGTAGTAGTAGTAGTTGCAGCAGCAGTAGTAGTAGTTATTGTAGTACGAGGAACAGTAGTAGTAGTAGTAGTAATATTAGTAGTAGTAGTTATTTCATCAGTAGAAGGAGTAGTAGTAGCAGTAGTTGTAGCAATAGTAGTAGTAACTGTTATAGAAGTAGTATTAGGAGCAGTAGTAATAGTTTTGGTTGTAGTAGTAGTAGTGGTAGTACGAGTACCAGTTGTAGTAATTGTAGTAGAAGTAGTTATAGTATGAGTATTTGTAGCAATAGTAGTAGCAGTAGTAGTAGTACTAGTAGTCGTAGTAGTAGTAGTAGTAGTAGTAGTAGTAGTAGCAGTAGCAGCAGTACTAGGTGCAATAGTAGTAGTAGGAGTAGCGGTAGTGTTAGCAGCAGTAATATTAGTAATTGCAGTAGTGGTAGTAGTCATTGTGGTAGTAGTGTTAGTAGTAATAGTAGTGCAGTAGTAGTAGCTGAAGTAGTTTTAGTAAAAATTACAGCAGCAATAGTAGCAGTAGTAATAATTGTTGTAGAAGTAGTAGCTGTAGTAGTAGTTGTAGCGGTAGTAGTAGCAGTAATACTAGTAATAGCAATTGTAGTAGTAGTAGTAGTTGCCATAGTAGTAGTAGTTATAGTTGTAGTAGCAGTAGTCGTATGACCAATAATTATAGAAGCAAGAGTAGATGTAGCAGTAGTAATCGTAGTAGCAATAGTAGTTGTAGTAGTAGCATTTGTAGCACAAGTAGTAGCAGGAGCAAGAACATTTGTAATCGTAGTAGTAGTAGGAGCACCATTACTAGTTGCCGGGGAAGTAGTACCAGTAGTAGTAGTGGTAGTAGTAGAAGTAGTTGAAGTAGCAGTAGCAACAGCAACTGTAGTAGCACTAGTAGTAGTAGTAGCTGCGATAGTAGCAATGGTAGTAGGAGCAGTAGTAGTAATAGTAGTAATTGTAGTAGTTGTAGTAGTAGTAGCAGAAGTACTAGTAGAAGCAGAAGTAGTAGTAGCACATTAGCAACAACATAAACAATAGCAGCAATAGTTATAGTAGTAGTAGTCGTAGTATTAGTAGCAATAGCTACAGTAGTACTAGCAGAGGGAGTAGCGGCAGTAGTAGCAGTAGTAGTAGCTATAGTAGTAGTGGTTGTAGTAGTTCCAAAAGTTTGAGTAGTATTAGATGTAATAGTAGCAGTAGCAGTAGTCATAGTCGTTGTAGCAATAGTAATAGTAGCAAAAGCGGAAGTTGTACTACTAGTAGTAGTAGTTGGAATAGTAGTTGCAATAGCAATGGTGGTAGTAAGAGTAGCAGTAGTAGCAGTTACTACGACAACAGATGTTGTAGTGGTAGTAGCAGTAGCTATAGTAGAAGCAGCAGTAGTAGCAGTAGTAATAGTTACAGCAGTACTAGTAGTAGTGGTGGTAGTAGCAATTGTAGTAGAAGTAGTAGTATTAGTAGTAGTTATAGTAGGAGTTGTAGTAGTGATAGCAGTATAGTAGTAACAGCAGCAAGAGTAGTAGTAGTAGTAGCAGGAGTAGTAGTAGTAATAATAGTAGTATTAGTAGTAGTAGTAGTGGTAGTAACAGCAGCAGTAGTAGTAGTAGCAACAATTGCAGCAGCAGTATTAGTAATTGTAGTAGTAGTAGAAGTCATAGTAGTAGTAGTATTAATATTAGTAGTAGTAGTTGAAGTAGAAGCATTAGCAGTTGCAGAAGTTATCGCAGAATTTGTAGTAGTAGTAGCAATAGTAGTATTAGTAGTAGTGATAATAGTAGTGTGAATTGTGGCAATAGAAGTAGTAGTAGTAATTGTACTTGTAGTCATAGTAGATGTAGCTGTTGTAGCCGTTGTAGCAGTAGTTGTAGTAGCAGTGGTAGTAGTAGTAGCAGTACTTGTAGTAGTGGTAGTATTTGTAGCAGTAGTAGCAGTACTTGTAGTAGTGGTAGTAGTTGTAGTAGTAGTAGCTTTAGTAGTAGCAGTACTAGTAGTAGTGGTAGAAGTACTAGTAATTCTTGTAGTCGGAGTAGTAGTAGTAGTAGCAATTGCAGCATTAGCTGCAGTTGTAGTAGTAGAAGTAGCTTTAGTAGAAGTAGTAGTAGTAGGAGCATTAGTAGTTGTAGTAGTAGTTGTAGTAGTAGTGGTAGCAGCAGTAGCAGTAGTAGTAGTAGTCGTCGAAGTAGTTATAGTAAAAGTAATAGTAGCAATAGTAGTAGAAGTAGTAGCAGTAGTTGTAGTAGGAGTAGCAGTAGCAGTACTAGTAGTAGTTGTTGTTGTTGTAGCAGCAACAGTAGTAATATTAGCAGTAGTAGTAGTATTAGTAGCTGTAGTAGTAGCAATAGTCGTACTAGCAGTAGTATTAGTACTAGTAGTAGCAGTAGCAGAAGCAATAGTAGTTGCGAAAGTAGTAGAAGAATTAGTAATAGTAGTAGTAGTGGTAGCAGTAGTAGCAGAAGTGGCAGTAGTAGGTGAAGAAGTAGTAGCAAAAGTAGTTGTAGTAAAATTAGTAGTTGTAGTGGTAGTAGTTGTTGTTGTAATACCTGTAGCAGTAGTAGCAGTAGTAGTTGTTGTATCGGTAGCAGTAGTATTAGCTATAGTAATAGTAGTAGTAGCTTATGTAGTAGTAGTATTAGTAGTAGTAGTAGCAACAGTGGTAGTAGTAGCAGTTATAGTTGTAGTAGCTATAGTAGTATTTGCCATAGTTATAATCGTAGAATCATAGATAGTCGCAGAAGTAGTAGAAGAATTAGTAGAAGTAGTTGTTGTAATAGTAGAAGAAGTGGCAGTAGTAGAAGCGGACGTAGGAATAGAAGTAGTTGTAGTAAAATTAACAGCAACAGTAGTAGTTGCAGTAGAAGCAGCAGCAGTAGTAGTTCTAGCAGAAGTAGCAGTAGAAGTAGTAATAGTTGAAGCAGTTGCTATAGTAGTAGCTGTTGTAGCTGTAGTAGCTATCGTAGTATGAGTAGTAGTTGTAGAAGCAGGAGTAGTAGCAGTAGTAGTAGCTTTAACAATAGTAGTAATAGTAGCAGCAGTAGTACTAGTAATAGTAGTTGTAGTAGTAGCAGCTATAGTAGTAGTAGTAGTGGGAGTAGCTATAGTAGTAGCAGTAGCAGTAGGAGCAGTAGTAGTTGTTGCAGGAGTTGTTCTAGTACCATTGGTAGTAGTAGTATTAGTTGTAGTAGTAATAGTAGAAGCTATAGTAGCAGTAGTAGTAGTAATTCCAGGAGTAGTATTAGCGACAACAGCAGTATCTATAGTAGTAGTAGTATTAGTAGTAGTTGCTACAGCAGCACTGTAATAGGAGTACAAGTTGTAGTAGTTGGAGCAGTAGAACCAACAGAAGTGGTGGTAATAGTAGTTATAGTAATAGCAGCAATAATAGTATTAGTATTAGTAGTAATAGTAGTAGCAGCAGTAATAGTAGCAGTTGTATTATTAGAAGTAGTAGCTCCAGTAGTAGTAGCAGTCACAACATTAGTAGTAGTAGTAGTAACAGTAGTAGTTGAAGTAGTAGTCGTAGTAGTAGCAGAAGCAGAAGTAATAGCTGCAATAGTAGTAGAAGCAGTATTAGATGTAGTAGTAATAGTGCTAGTAGTAGCAGTCATAGTAGTAATCGTTGTAGTACCAGTAGTAGTTATAGTAGTAGCAATAGTGTTAGTAGTAGTGGTAGTTGTAGTAGTAGTAGTAGTAGTAGTACTAGTAGCTGTAGTAGTAGTAGTAGTAGTACTAATAGTAGTAGTACTTGTCGTAGTAGTAGTAGTAGTAGTAGTAGTAGTAGTAGTAGTAGTAGTAGTAACAGTAGGAGGAGGAGGAGGAGTAGCTGTAGCACTAGTAGTTGTAGTAGCAATAGTTGTAGTTGTTGTTGTAGTAGCAAACACACTAGTTGTAGTAGTTGTAGTAGTAGTTGTATTAGTAGTAGTAGCTGTAGTATTAGTAGTAGTAGAAATAGTAGTAGTAGTAGTAGTAGTTATTGTTGTTATTGTAGCAATCGTACTTGTAGTAGTAGAAGTAGTAGTAGTAGAAGCAGCAACAGCAACAGTAGCAGCTGCAACCATAGTTGTAGTAGTAGTAGCAGTTGTAATAGTAATAGTAGTAGTAGTAGTAGAAGAAGTAGTAGTAGTAGTAGTAGTAGTAGTAGTAGTAGTAGTAATAGTATTAGTAGTAGCAGTAGCAGTAGTAGGAGGAGGAGGAGGAGGAGTAGAAGGAGTAGTTGTAGCACTAGTAGTTGTAGTAGTAGTAGTCGTAGAAGTAATAGTTGTAGTAGTAGAAGCACTTGTAGTTGTAGTAATAGAAGAAGCAATAGAAGTAGTAATCGTAGCAGCAGTAGTAGCAGTAGCAGTAGTAGTAGTAGTAATAGAAGTAGTAGTAGTAGTTGTTGTTGTAATAGTTGTAGAAGCAGAAGTAGTACTTGCAATAGTTGCATTCGTTGTTGTTGCAGTTGTAGTTGTAGTACCAGTAGTAGTAGTTGTAGTTGTGGTAGTAACGGTAGTAGTAGTTACTGTTATAGTAGTAACAGTACTACTACTACAACTGCGGCTATTGCTACTATTACTGCTACTACTACTGCTACGACTTCCACTGCAACTACCACTACGTCTATGAGTGCTGCTGCAACTTCTATTACTTCTACAGCAGCTACTATTACTGCTGCTGCTGCTACTACTACTACTACTACTGTTACTACTACTACTACGACTACTACTACTATTGGTATTGCGGCTACAACGACTACAACAACAACAACTACTACTACTGTTATTACTACTGCTACTTCTACTACAGCTACTGCTACTGGTACTACTTCTACTACTACTACTATGCTACAACTACTAATACTACTACTACTACTACAACTACTGCTACTACTACCACTTCTACCACGAGAACTACTACTATTACCACTATTGCTACTGTTGTTGCTGCTACTACGACTACTACTACTAATGCTACTACTATTACAAATACTAGTACTACTACTGATACGATTACTGCAACTATAACTACTTTTCCTACTACTATTACTACTGGTGCAACTTCTTCTACTATTACCCCTGTTACTATAACTAATACTACTGTTGCTACTATAACTACAGCTACTACTTGTATTACAATTAGTACTATTACTATTAATACTACTAGCAGTACTAGTACTTTTACTGCTATTACTGTTACTACAACTACTACTACTTCTACTACTACAGCTACGACTGCCACTACTACTACTACCACCACTAAGGCTACTACTGCTATTACTAGTGCCACTACTATGACGGTTACTACTACTACTATGGCTACTACCCTTACTACTACTACTACTACTACTATTACTACTACTACAACATAAATAACAACAACTACTACTACTAAAACAACAACTATTGCTACTACTTCTACTCTGACTCCTACTAATAGTAACACTACAACTACTACTATAACTATTACAATTAACACTACTACTCTTACTACTTCTACTACTATTGCTATTTCTACTACAAATACTAATAATACTACTACTACTTCTCATATTACTATGACCAAAACTACTGCTACTACTACTGCTTTTACTACCGCTACTACTACTCCAACTATTACTATTACTACAACTATTGCTGATATTGTACTATTACTACTACTACCACTACTAATCCAAGTACTCTTACTACTACAACTACTATTACGACTATAACTCCGACTACTACTACTTCTACAACTACTAGTATTACTATTACAACTACTACTACTACAACTACTACTTCTACTTCTATTACTACTACTACTACTACAACTACTACCATTGCCATTGAGGCTACTATGATGACTACTACTATTACAACAACTATTACTGTCACTACTACCACTGCTACTTCTAATCGGACTACTACTACTGCTACTACTTCTACTACTGTTACAATGCTACAACTACAAATACTACTACTACTATTACTACAGCTACTACTACAACAACTACTACTACTATTGCTACTGCTGCTGCTATTACTACTACTATTACTACTGCTACTACTGCTACTACTTTTGCTAGTAGTACTACTAATGCTACTGCTATCACAAATACTACTACCACTACTGCTATGACTACTACAACTATAACTACTTTCCCTACTGCTATTACTACTGCTACAACTTCTGCTACTATTACCACTACTATTCCGACTAATACTACTACTGCTACTGCAACTATTGCTCTACTAGTATTACCACTACTACTATTACTACAAATACTACTAGCAGTACTAGTACTTCTACTACTATTACAACTACTACTACGTGTGCTGCTACTACTAGAACTACCACTATGGCTACTACTGCTACTACTAGTACGACTACTACGACGGTTACGGTAGCTACTATGACTATTATGCTTACTACTACTACAACTACAACTACTACTACTATTACTACTACAACAACAAAAACAACAACAACTACTACTAAAACTATAACTACAACTACTTCTACTAATACTCCTACTAATAGTAACACGACAACTACTACTATAACTACTACAACTAATACTACAAGCATTACTACTCCTGCTACTATTGCTATTACTACAACAACTACTATGTCTGCTATTACTATGACTACTACTACTCCTACTATTACTTCTGCTACTACTACTCCAACAATTATTATTACTACTACTATTGTAACTATTGTACAATTATTTCTACTACCACTACTAATCCAAGTACACTTACTAGTACGATTACTATGACTACTACAACTACTATTACAATAATAACTCATACTATTGCTACCTCTACTACTACTAGTAGTACTACTCCTATTGCAGCTATAGCTACTATTACTACTACTACTACTGCAACAACTAATACTACGTCTACGAGTGGTGCTGCCACTTCTACTACTACTACAACTGCTACTGCTACTACTACTACTACTACTGCTAGTATAAGTACTACAACAACTACTACTACTACTTCTACTACTACTACTACTACCACTCCGACTACGATTGTTACTACTACTACTGCTACTGCTACGACTACTACTGCTACTACTGCTACGACTACTACCGCTACTACTGCTACGACTACTACTATTGCTATTACTACGGCTGCCACTTCTACTACTACTACCACTGCTACTGCTACTACTACTACTACCACTGCTACTGCTGCTACTACTACTACTACTATTTTGACTACTACTGTTACTACTACTGCTGCTACTTCTACCACTTCTACCGCTACTGCTACTGCTACTACTTTAACTACTAGTACTCGTACTACTACTATTGCTACTGAAATTAATAATACTTCTGCTGCTACTGCTACTGCTACTACTTTAACTACTAGTACTCATACTACTGCTATTGCTACTGAAATTAATAATACTTTTGCTGATACTCCTACTGCTACTGCTACTTCTGCTACTGCTGCAACTACTACCACTACTAGTACTACTATTGCTACTACTTATGCTACTACTACTACTCCCACTACTACTGCTACTACTACTCTAGCTACTACAACCACCAGCAACATGACTACTACTGCTACTACTACTGTGGCTACTACGACTACTACTGTTGCTACTAATAGTACTACCCCTACATCTACTTCCAGTACTAGTACTACTACTACTAATACTTCCCCTACGACTACAACAACAACAACAACAACCACTACTACTTCCCCTACAACAACTACTACTGCTACTGCTACTACCGCTACTACTACTACTACTACAACTACTACTAGTGATAGTACTACTACTACTACTACTACTCCTGTTGCTGCAACTACTACAGCTGCTACTGCCACTCCAACTACTTCTCCTACTACTAATACTACTGCTACAAAGACTGCTACGACTACTACTACTACTACTGCTACTGTTGCTACTATTGTTGCTGCTACTGCTACTGCATCTACTACAAGTACTACAACCACTACTACTCCTCCTACTACTGCAACTATTGCTACTACATCAACAATAACAACAACAACAACTACTACTACAACTAATACTCTTACTACTTGTACTACTACTACTAGTAGTATTACTACTGCTATGGCTAATACTACTACAACAACAACTACTACTACTGCTAATATTACTTCTTCTACTGCTACAACAACAACTACTACTACTATAATTATTACTACTACTGCTACTAATAGTGCTATTTCTATGGCTACTTCTATTGCTACTGCCACTACATCTACTACTACAATTGGTGCTACTACTGCTACTAATTTTGCTAGTACTACTACTACTGCTGCTACTGCTACAACTTCTGCTACTATAACCACTTTTCCTACTACTATTACTTCTGCTAAAACTTCTGCTACTACTAGTACTGCTACTCTAACTAATACCACTGCCGCTAATTCAACTATTGCAACTACTAGTATTACTACTATTAGTACTAGTCGTAGCAGTACTTCCACTATAATTACTGCATATACTACTACTACTATTACTGCTACCATAGCTGCGACTGAAACTACTATTACTTTTGCTACTATAGCTACTACTCCTATCACTACTACTACTACTATGATGGCTACTACTGCTACCACTTTTACTACTACTACTGCTACTAGTATTATTACTACTACTACAAAAAACCAACAACTTCTACTACTACTAAAATAACAACTACTACTACTACTGCTACTTCTACTACTACTCCCACTAACAGTAATACTACAACTACAACAATGACTACTGCTAATAATACTACAACCACTAAACATACAAATAATACTACTACTTCTTCTACAATTACGAAGACTACTACTTCTGCTAATACTGCTGCTACCACTACTGCTGCTATGGCTACTACTACTACTCCAACTGTTACTATTACTACTACTATTGCAACTATTGTACTATTACTACTACTACCACTACTACTCCAAGTACTATTACTATGACAACTACTACGACTACTACAACTACTATTCCAACAACTACTACAACTACTACTACCACTTCCATTACTACTATTACTACTACTATAGCAGCTGCTAATGCTGCTACTACTGCTACAATATCTACTGCGACTACTATTAGGGATATGAACACAGCTGCTACTTCTTCTACTACTACTACTACTACCACCACCACCACCACCACTACTACTCCAACTACTACTACTCCAACGACTACTACTACTACTACTACAACTACTATTGTGGCTACAAGCACTACTACTACTACTTCTGCTGCAACTACTACTGCTACTATCACAACAACAACAACTACTACTACTACTACTATTACTACTACTACTACTACTACTACTATTGCTACTCCTACTATAGTTACTACTACTGCTGCTACTTCTACTGCTACTACAACTACTACTAGTACTACTCCTACTTTAGCTACTACTACTACTATTACTACTATTTCTGATACTACTGCTATCGCTACTTCTGCTGCTGCTACTGCTGCTGGTACTACCATTACTACTACTAACAGTTCTACGACAACTACTGCTACTACATTTACTGCTACCACTACTACTACTTCTATGACAGCTACTGCTACTACTACTACTACTACTTCTACTGCTGCTGCTGCGATTGTTACTACTATAGCCACTACTACTGCTGCAAATATTGCTACTTCTACACTACTTCTGCTACTAGTACTACTTCTACAGCTGCTGTTACTGCTACAACTACTAGTACTACTACTGCAGCTACTACTACCAGTGCTACTAAAACAGCAGCTACTACCACCACCACCACCACTACTACTACCATTACTATTTCTACCACTGCTGCTTGTACTACTACTACTACTTCTACTTCTACTACTACGACTATTGTTACTATTGCAGCTATAACTGCTACTACTACTACTACAAGAACTGCTATTTCTGCTGCTACTACTATTACTTCTACTACTACTACTATCGCTAGTACTACCACTTCTCATACTGATGCTAATACTACTACTGGTTCTGCTACTACTACTACTATAATTATCGTTATTGCTACTACTACTACACCTTTTACTACTATGACATCCACCACCACTATATTACTACTCTTACTACTACTCCTACTACTTCTACTACTACTACTACGACTACAATTGCTACTGTTGCTGTAACTCCTACTAGCACTACAACTACTACTACTACTACTTCCCCTACTACTAATACTACTACTACTACTATTGCCACTTCTGCTACTACTGCCACTACTACTATTTATGCTACTATTGCCACTACAGCTACCACTACTACTACTGCTGCTGCTACTACCGCCACTACTGCAACTACTGCAACGACTAATACTACTACAACTACTAATACTACTACAACTACTATGGCTTCCACTGCTACTACTACTACTACTTCTAATACTAATAACTTTGCTACTGCTACTACTACAATAATTATTACTATTGTTGCTACAGCTGCTACTACTACTACTACTACTACCACAACAACAACTACTACTATAACAACCACTTCCAGTAGCTTTGCTACTACTATGACTATTACAACTACTTCTACTACTACAACTACTAGTACTACTACTGCTACAACTACAATTGCTGCCACAACTACTGTGAGAATTGCTACTACTACTGTTGCTACAACTTTAGCTACTTCTACTATGACCACCACTACTATGACTACTACGGCTATAATTTCCCCTAATGCTGCAACTACACTACAACTTCTACTACTGCAATCACTGAAACTATAGCTACTTCAACTACTATGACTACTGAGATAGGTAATACTGCTACTAATGTACAACCACTACTACAACTAGTACTCTTACTACTACTGCTATGACTACCACTGCCGCTATTGCTACTACTGCAACTGCTACTGCTACTACGACTACTACTACTATGGCTACTATTGCTGCTATAGCTACTACTGCTACTGGTACTATAATTACTGCTACAACTATTACTACTACTATTGCTGCTGCAACTGATGCTACTGCTACTACTATTACTACTATTACTACCACTACTACTGCTACCACTGCTACTACTTTTCCTACAACTATGACTACCTCTCCTATTACTACTACTGTTGCAACGACAACTACTGCCACTACATTGCTATTGGTTCTACTACAATCATTACTACTACCACCACTGCTACTTTTGCAACTACTATTACTACTAATACTACTGCTAGTACTGCCACTACTACTGCTACTACTACTTCTACTAATACTATTACTATGGCTGTTGCTACTACTACTACTATTGGTACTGTACTAATTTTAC
>RXID01016082.1:0-90359 GCA_005019695.1 Trichopus zeylanicus subsp. travancoricus
TTTTTGGCAAAATTTTGATTAAATAACAATCAGGGGGCTGCGGGTAAATATTGGCGAATTTGAGGGGGTAATTACGGAAATTACGGGAGATTAACCGTAATTAAGGCTAATTACGGAGGATCACCCATAATTATCCCATTAATTTATTTAATTAAATAAATTATAATTTGATTCGATCTGAATTAATCTAGTTTACTCAAATTAATTCAAATTAATTTAAATTGACCTAAGTCAGTTCGACATATTTAATTAACAGTAAGAATTTTAATATATTTTAAAAAAATAAAATAATATTATTATTCAAAACTAATTAAAATAAAAAATACTTAATTTTATAAATAATAATTTTAAAAATTACTAAAAAATATTGTAAAATAAAATATTAAATAATTTAAATTGACTTAATTAGTAAATGGGTTGACCTAACTCGACCGGGCTTATTTATGACTTGATAAATAAATAGGTTAATTGGATTATGAACCGATTACACTTAGGGCCTGTTTGGTTTGGGGTCAGGGACCAGGTCAGCATTTTTTAGAATTTTTTTTTTTATCTTGTGAAATTAATATTTATTATTTTATATTATTATTAAATTAAATTATTATAAAAAATTAAATAGTTTTTTGAGCTTTAAATTATTGAAGTCTTAATTTTGATAAAAAGATATTAGTTTACAAAAGTGGTTCACTAGTCTTGACCTTGACCTTGACCATGACCCAGTTCCAAACAGACCCTTATTGACTCAATTATTATCTAAATCCGATTATAACAAATCCGAAACCGTTTAATTCGAGTTGGGTCATATATTGCAAGGTCTAATTTGTGGATGACCTCCTACTATCATCAATACTTATAAATAGGCCCTTTACTTTCATTACCAAAAAGAAATTTTATTTCTAATGACACAATAAACTTTCAACTTAGTTTAGTTAGGATTTAATAAGTCGGTATAAAATCAAATATAGAAAAAAATTCACTCCTAAAAAGGTAACTAAATTTTAGGAAATAATCATACTAAATTTTCTCCAAATCAATAATATTATTTCTGATAAATATTATCCATTAAAATATAAATAAGGAGTATTTTTTTATATGAAATAATAAGCTCTCAACTCCTAAATTATATGATTTTTTTCTCCTCTGAATCTGATTATTATTATTATTTTAAAAAATAATACTAACTTAAATATCAAAAAAACCACCACATTCTAATAGTCTCTGTCATAATGCCCTATCTTGTAGATTTGACTTAATGAATTCAATAAAAAATCTCCTAATTCGAAATCGATCACGAAATTTGATTTCATCAACAATGATTTTTTTATTGAAATTCCCTTCATCATTTTGTTGTAAATTTGAGAGTTCATTCTTGCTGACTCCAATTCGCAGGTCTGAGGGTTTTCTAGACACCATTTAGTTCGAGATCAAAATAAAGATTAATAAACCACTTTTATAAATTAATATTCTTTTATCAAAATTAACACTTTAATAATATAAAATTTCGAAAAACTATTTAATTTTGTATAATAATTTAATTTAATAATAATATAAAATAAGTAATATTAATTTTTAAAAAAAATAATTTTAAAATAAACTAATTTTTGTCCTGATACCAAATACCAAATTAAACGGTCCACCAATCTATCCAAAAGAGAAGACACGGAGTCTCCGGTTGCTGCCTTCTTGCGCTACTCTCGCACATCCTCTCTACCCATTCAACCCTGTCGCCCAGTGCTTATGGCTCGTTCGCCCACGCTCTCTATGCCCCGACCTTCTCCTATTCCCGCCAGAATAGGGCCAGGACCGGCTAGAACAAGGCTGGCCTCTACCGAGACATAGACCGCCTCGCCAGGTCTACATGTCCACCATTGCCGCCGCCATGCTAGTTGGGATTCCATCCGTCTCCACCACCAGCAACAGCTCCTGCCAATGATTACCAACCTACATTGCATCATCACCGGATCTGCACACATCCGCTAAATCTCATCAAGGTCCGGAGGCAGCTCCAGGGTAAGTCGCTCGCTACCAACCCGCCTTCGTGCAGGCGCTCTGCTGCCGCTATCCTCCCTCTCCCAGGCTTCCGACGTCTCTGCTCCAACACTACATCGACTGCCTCATACCGAGCTGCCGTCAAGGAACGGCCCTTGCCGCCGTCCTTAGCAGCTCCCTACCACTGCCGAAGCTTCGCCCTTATTTGCCGCCCGGCCTCTTCCCTGCGCCTGTGCTCCATCCCGCGACTACCTCCCGCATTCTGGTCTGTACTTCCACCGGATGCTCACCCTCCGCACTGCCCAGCTGAGCCGAAGCTCCTCATCCGCCTGCACCCGGGGCCACCCATGGCGGCAGCTGATCTCCACCTTCTCAGTTGGCCTGCCGACGCAATCTCCTGTCATCATCCTGCCACGCACACCGGGTACCAAATGCCGCTGCTGCAGAGGCCGCCCTAGCCTGTCGGCAGCCGGATCTGGCCGTGGTCTCGAAGAGAAGGAGAGCGAGCCCTTGCTCTCGGGAAAGAAACTGAGTGGAAGAAGAGGCCGGCTCGGGGAAGAAAGGGCGAAAAGTCAAAAGAAAAAGCAAAGGAGGCCACGTGGGGAGAGGATTTGCAGCCAATAAAATAAAATAATAATAATAAAAAAACAGTGGCGGCTAGAACACGACAGAAAACAACATTTAAATTTTGATTTTATTTTTGGAGCGATAAGTTTCAGTCATTTTTGGAGCGATAAGTTTCAGTCATTTCAATCATTTCAGTTTTAATTTCGGTTATTTCGATTTATGCTGAATTTTTTTTTTTATTATTAATTATATATTAATCAAAATTTGACTATATTTTGAATATATTTTGACTTTAAATTAAAGATAGATAAGAAATTTGAAATTTTTTTTAAAAAAGTTATAATTAATTTATCATAATATTAAATATTATTTTAATTAATTAAAATTATTTTTGATGGCTAATCACTAACATAGTCCTTTTTTAATATATATTACTGTATAAAAAAAGAAAATATACGAAAAATAATATGAATATGATTAAAAGTTAAAAACTAACATAAGCAAATTTAACTTGTCATTAAAATGTACTTGACACATACATAATTTATTGATTATAATATACTATAATTAATTATCATCATCAGTTGAATTTGGAATATTTTGATGTGAAATTACAAATTCAATATCTAGACGATCCGGACGAGCATTTATAAACATCCGATTCAGAACAATTAGCTTTGTACGATTTCATGACAGTGGTTTAAATGAGAGTGTGACCGACATAATTCTTTTTTGACTTTTACTTTCGATGGAACGGTCATGCACGCACGCATGTGAATAGAGAAATCAACGCGTTTTGATCAAAACTATTTTCATTTCAGTTTCGACCAAAATACTTTTTTTATTAATTATATTTTGACCAAAAATTAACTTTATCTTAATTATTTTTTAACTTTAAATTAAAAATATTATAATATATTTAAAAAAATTTAAAATAATGAATAGTATCATACACAACAATTCACACACGTGAACAGTCTCATACACGTGAATAGTATCTACCAGAAACTGGCTAGTGCGCGAGTGCACCGGCGCGGGAGTTTGGTTGACGAGGGCGCCGGAGCCGGCTTGGCGACCGCACTAGTGCCGGTGCGAGCGAGGGTGCGAGCCTAGTGAGGGAGTGGCGCTAGGCTGGTGAGGGTGCGAGTGCAGGCACGAGGCCAAAGAGAGCTCAGCCGCGGGCGCGGGCGCAAAGCCGACGTGAGGGTGCAGGCGCGATGCCAATGAGGGCTCGAGCGCTGACGCGAAGTTGGGAGGGCGCGGGCACCAGGTTGGCGAGCTCACTCGCACTCGCGCTTGGGCAAGGGCGCTAGAGCGATGCGAGGGCACGAGGCCAGCAATGACGAAGGCGCCAAGTTGGCGAGGGTGCAAGTGAGGGTGCCAAAGGTTGCTGTGAGGGCGTAGGCGCGATGCCGGTGAGGGTTTGGGCTTCATGTTGGCAAGCTTGCTCGGGCGCGGGCACCAAAGGTCGATGCGAGCGAGCTCACCAGCCTAGCGCCCATGCCCTCACGCAGGCCTTTGGCGCCCGCACTTGTGTGCTCATGCGAGCACGGGTGCGAGCGCTAGGCAGTGAGCACACTCGCGTGAGTGCACGAGTGCGGACACTAGAGGTTGGCGCAAGAGCACGGGCTTGATGCCGACGAGGGCTCGAGCGCTGGCACGAGGCTGGCGAGGGCGCGGGCCAGAGCGCAAGGCCGGCGACGGCTTCAAGAGCTCCCCGTGCGAGCTCGATGCGTGCTCTTCCCGCTCTTTGCGCTCGCTCTGCACTTGCCGCTGTTGCAAAATCCTAACCCTAAACCGAAACCAATTTAGCCATTTTGTTTCGCCGTCGATTGAAACTGAAATGTTTTGACCAAAACATTTTAGTTTCGGCCGAGATTTAAAATCCTAAGAGAATGAGCATTTTGTAGGCCAAATAAAGTCAAAAAGTCAAAAAGAGACACTTCTCTTGTCATAAGGGAAATGATGGGAAAGTGAAAAAAAAAATTGTCGTTGCTGCCGAGTTGTGAAGCGATAGCAACAGCAAAAGGAGAAAGTCAGGTGTCCAGCGGATGCAGCAGCAATAGCAGCATCCTTTGTTTTCGTTGTGCCTCCAAGACCGCATGCAACATGGCCAAATAGGCAATCACAGTCATCCTGTCCAATGCCTATGGTCCAATAGGATTGGTGAACTTATTGCAAAACTCCAAGCATGTGAGATCTGCTCAGGAGTTGCTCAAAAATTTTGTTGTGTTGAGATGGGCCAAGCGCGGAAACCTATTAAGTTACAAAACCACAAATTCCGGGTGTATTTATTTCTCTTTTTCTTTCTATATTTCTATCAATTATATTACAACAATTGATTTTCTTTTTTATTGATATAAGGTATATTGTGGTGAGTGATCAATCTTTTGAGACAGAAGTGAACAAACGTGGCCCACATCGATTTTTTATAATTCGGCCACTAGAATGAGTAAACGCAATTTTAGATACAATCTTTTATAGTTTAGTCTACATGACGAACAACACAATCCTAAGTATGACCTCATGTAACTAAACTTCTAAGATAAGCAAATGCACTTTTAGACACGGCCTCACAAAAAAATTTTAGGACAAGCGATATAATCCTAAACACGGCCTCCTATAGATGGACTTTCAAAATAAGCGATGCCTCCTTGTCATGACCTTCTATAGCATGGTCTCCAAGACAAGCGACGCCATCCTTGGCTCATATTTTGCACGTCGCTATCCTATAGCTCAGACTGCCACAACTCAGTGCCCTACTGAAGGCTAAATGAAGGTTACAAACCTGATTGGTAGGTAAAAATAACTCAATGAATATTGTCTCAAATTGAAGACATAACCCAAGAAGAATGTGAAGTTAATTTTACTCACTGAACCACGAGGACTCAATAACTGGAGTTCAGGTGTATGATGATAAATGAACTTTCGACCCAGTTCAATTAGGGTCTAATAAGTCAACCCAAAATCAAATCTAAAAAAAAATCCACTCCTAAGAAGGTAATTGAATTTCAAGAAATAATCATGTCAAATCTCCTCCAAATAAGGGATATTATTACTGATAAGCACGATCCATTAAGATATAAATAGGGGGTATCTCTACTTCTTTTATATGATATAACAGGCTCTCAATTCCTAAACTCGATTTTTCTTTTCTTTTCTGAATCTAATTATTATTATTTTTCTCAAAGAACAATACTGACTTAAGCATCAAAGGGAATTGGCGCACCCTGGCGGTCTCCCTTATAACGTCTTCATCTTGCAGGTATCGTGACGAGGACTAGCCTAGTGGATCTGACCTCAATGGGTCTCCTAATTTGAAATCAATGGTGAGGTTTAATCTCATCAATAACGATGCTATTATTGAGTTTTATCTAACCCTAGCCTTAGACGATTTGTTCCCAATTTATAACTTTCTCGGTCAATACTTATTATTTAAAAAAAATAGAAGGGCATACGAACCACGAGTCTAGGAAGGTTGAGTAGCAGCCCCTGCGAGGGGTAGAAGAAGTAGCCTTTTGCATCACGACGACGGTTGAAGTAGCTGGAATTGCCACCATGATACTTACAACTGCCGGCGGAGCCAGAACAATAGTGATTGAAGGAGGAAGATGAAACAAGGGCTTAAATGTGAAGGTGAAAAGACAAAACATGAAATCATCGCCCTCAAATCTGTTTTATAGCCTCGCAGAACACTTGATAGTTGACACGTGGCTAAATCAGCGATTGCCCGTGTCACACGATTGCTCATGTCATTTCAAAAATGAGCATCCAAATCTCAATGGACATCTATCAAGCATCTGAGAGCTGCTATTGAACAACCGGCCGTTGATGCGAAAAATGAAGGTGATGTTTTGAAATATGGCAAGCACATAATGAGAAACAACTTTTAAGGAGGATGATCACTCGTCTCCCAATATTTCACTTACCTCACCAATGAGAAATGATGGGTTCTTTACAAGTAACCTTGAGCCTCGAGCTGTGGCAACTCGATGTCCGAGCTTGGGAGCACTAATGATATACCAAGTCAAAGTTACAAAACTAAGGTAAGATCAACAAGAACCGAAATTCAAGCATGAACTAGCCAATCCAAGATAAGGCTTTCTATGATGCCGAGCTACTAGTATTTGAGTCAATTTTGATCGAAAATTAAATTTAGTCAAAATTTAGTCAAAATATAAAATTGAATGCCACTATATTATGATTCAAATATGGGCCTCAATTAGACAAAAATCGCTATCAAAATCAACTAAAAATTGGGTTTGATCTAAATTTGATTTGTTGAAAAATTTGAGCTTAAATCAAATTAAACCAATTAAGCCAAATATTTAGACCAAAATTGAGCCCAAAGTTAATCAAATATCTAGGCCAGAATGAAAATTGTGAAATCTTCCAAGCAGGTCCTTGAATCAAATACACTTTTTTTATAAATGAGACTCTGATCGCTCTTTTCTTACGAATAAGTCCCTGAGACGAAAATTTTATGAAAAAATCCTTTAAAATTTTGAAATGTCAAATTGATTCCTAGGATTTGCGAATAAATGCTTCAACATCTTATATTCACAAATAAATCTCTAAATTTTCTAACTTTTACAAATAAACCCTAGAAATTTTTTATTTTTACAAATAAATCTTTCAAAATTTTTTTTTTATAAATAAGTCAAAATTTTATTCAAAAAAGGATCCTGCAAGTTTAGAAAATTTTATGAATATGTCATTTTTGCAAAAAGTCTTTTAAAATTTATAAAATTATATTTTGGTTCAGATTTTTCGAAAAAATTTATAAATACCCCCTTGAAAATTTAACATCAAGAAATGGTGCAAAATTTGAATTTCTTTATTAGGAAATAAATTTCAATCACAAAGATTATATGTCAATCATAATATTTGGGAATCTAATCCAATTATAATTACAATGTAATACATCCCAAAATCAATTCAATTAAATATTTGATTTTAAATCTCCCTGAGCCTATAAAACCAATGAGAACCTACAAAGATGAATAGAGAGAGAACGACATAAGTTTTAGAAGCCATCAAAGGAAGAAAATCAAAAAGCCCACTAGCACCACCTAAGGAAATCAACACTAAGATAAGCTCGAACGAGGAGAATTAGGGAAAGGTGATGTTAGGGGAGTCGAAAGAGTGTCGAAGTGGAATAATATAGTGAACCGGACACCAAACCATCCCAAAAACCTAAGCTCATGAGATATGAACCTTTTTTACTATATATATTGGACTCTATCTATCCAATATCCGATGTGGGACTAATTTATCACATCTGACATTATAATAATCTCCCTCTTCGGGTGTGATTTGACTACATCAATTTTGACACTCTTAATCAAGAACTCTTTTACTTGACCAGTTCCACCGTGTGACCCATACCAACGGGTTTTTGTCTCATTCTTTTGATTTTTTAAAAGAAACTAACATGCGACTCAATTTAGTTGCACCATCATGGTAATTTTGGTCTTAAGAGTTTGTACAGTTTCAAACCTGAAGCTTTGATACCATTTGTTGGGGGAGCCGAAAAAGTGTTGAACCGGATGTGGTCAAATCACACCTGAATTGAGATATTGTTATAATGTCAGATGTGACAAATTAGTCCCACATCGGATATTGAATAGATAGGGTCCAATATATATAGTGAGCCGAACACCAAACCATCCCAAAAGCCTAAGCTCATGGGATATGGGCCTTTTTCATTATATATATTAGACCCTATCTATCCAATATCCGAAGTGGGACTAATTTGTCACACCTGACATTATAACAAAGTGAATTCTTATCTTTTTATTTATTCTTTTCTTCTCCTATATGCCCTGCTATTCTTCTTTCTCTGTGTGGTCCTTGGCCTTCTACTATTGTTGCTGCCCCCGTCCTCGCCGACCAAAGTCTCTGACCAGCTCTGCTTGCGCTCGCTCACCCACACACCGTCTAGCCCCACCTATTGCCTCACTCGTGCCATCGTCAAGGGCCAGCCTCCACTGCCACCGCCACCTTTGGCCCTATCACAATAGTGCTTCATCCTCGCGTCTTAGCCCGGCATGAGCTGCCTCTAACCATCCCCACCCCAGCTCTACCCTATAGCCTTCTTTGTCATCTGAACCTGCCTGTTGGCCTCCTTCGCAAGCTCCCCATAGCTCTCACACTCACAGCTGAAGCCACTTTCCTCTCCTTCTCGCTGGCCTATTTGAGCTCCTCCACCTCCATCACACAGGCCTGAGCCACCCGCACCTTCGCACCTCCACATCGCCTCCACGCCGGAACCCTAGATTCACCGGCCAAGCTCTGCCTCCCATGAACACCATGCCACCTGTGCTTCATCCCCATGGCCTCCTCCCTTGAGTTTTAGCCCATCACTTCCGCAATTATCCATAGCTTTATCGTGTCAATAAAATTTCATCAACACTGCTATAGTCACTCATGGTCCCTCGAAGATGGTGAACCCTTGATACTGTTGCGATCACCTAAGACCCGTCCCTCGAAGAAGGTGAATCTACATCACACCAAGCCAGTCTTCGAGTTTGCACTCAATTAGCCTTCTGGATCACATCTAAGTCAGCCTTTGGGCTCGCATTCGGCAAGTGTTTGAGCTCGCATCTAAGTTACCCTTCAGACTTGCACCTCAATCAGCCTTCGGGTTTACATCCAAATCAGCCTTCGGGCTTGAACCTCAACCAGTCTTCAAGTTCGCACTTAGCTAGTCTCTGGACTCATATCTAGCTAGTTTTCGAGTTTGCATTCAGCCAACCTTCGGGCTTGCACCTTGGGCCTTCAGGCTTGCATCCTACCCAGCCTTCGGGCTCACACTTAGTCAACCTTTGGACTCGCACCTCAGCTAACCTTCAGGCTTGCACTTTACCAACCTTTAAGTTCACATCCAAACCAATCTTTGGGGTCACGCTCAACCAGCCTTTGGGCTCACATCTCTGTCAGCCTTTGAGCTCACATTCAGCCAATTTTTAAGTTCACACTCAGCTAACCTTTGGGCTCATATCCAAATGAGCCTTTGGGCACACACTTAAGTAGTCTTTGAACTCGCATTTAGCCAGCCTTGATTTTGCATCTAGGCCATTTTTGGACTCGCATTCAATAGCTCTTGAGCTTATACTTCTAAGCCAACTTTTGAGCTCACGAGCTGAGCCCCCTTCTGATTTGCACTTTTAAAACCAGGTTACAAGTCTGTCTAAATTTATCATAAATAGATAAGAACCCTCAAATCAAATTGATTAATGTAAAGTAAATCATAACAATTGGACAAAAACCAAGTTGACACAAATAGATCTAAATTGATCAAACAAATGAATTAAAAACCGAATTGAGAAGGACTCAAAGTCTAGGTTGAGTTAATCCAAATCAAATTAGTTTAAATCCAACCCTAATCAGGTTTAAGTTGGGTTAATTCGAAATCAAGTTAAACCAAGATTAAACTAAGCTCAAAGTTTAGCAAACCCAACTCGATAAAGGTTTAACATTAGGTCAAACATAACTCAAGATAAATGAAATCAAACTCGAACCCTGAACATTGAACTGAATCAAATCGGATTCAAATCAGAATCAATACTGCTCTAATTAGAGTCAACGATCAGTATCTCGCAAAATCTTTTTTGAAGATTGATTCTAAGCTTTGTGGATTAAATTCGTTATTAAGCATTTAGTAACTTTAATGACTCACATAGTTCCTATAATCATGTTATAAAGTGTCAGTGCGAACCAAATTACCAAGAGTTTAGAATGTATCACTATCTTCAGAGAAAGAGTTAGTGAATTACAATTCAGTCAAGTCTTAAACATTAAGTTGAATAAATTCAAACTCAAATCAAAATTGAGCATTGAATTGATCCCAGATCGGACTCAAACCGGAACCATGTTAGTCTCAACGGAACTAATTAGGGTGAAACTGAGTCCTGTTGGGTGTGTTGAATCCTTAGTAATACTCCAAGGCCATGAACAACGGGTGATGTTACTACCCTGACCTGAACCAGAACTACTTTGAGTAGAAATAAACTAGATCAAACTGAATTCTGTTAGGTGTCCTATAAAAGACTTTGTCGGCCTCACTTTAAAGTTATACCCAATCTCCTAAGCTATTGGTTACACTAAATCAAAGAAATATCAACACGCTCAAAGTTGTTAACTACACTTCAAACTAGTCAACTATAGAAGTAGTTGATGATATACTTTTTAAGTTAGTCAATCCCAGAAGTTGTTGATGATGTGTCCATTTTAAACTAGTCAACCTCAGACTTAGTTGAAAGCACGCCCTTAAGCTAGTCAACCTAGAAGCCGTTGACGACGCATTCTTTTAACCTAGTCAATCCCAAAAATAGTTAAAGATAAGCCCTTCAGACTAGTCAACCCTAAAAACTATTGATGATGTACTCTTTAAGCTAGTCAACCCCAGAAGTCATTAACGATATGCCTTTTTAAGCTAGTCAACTTTATAAGTTGTTTGTGATATGCCTTTCAAGTTAGTCTACCCTAGAAGCAATTGACGATGTGCTCCTTAAGCTAGTCAATCCCAGAAGCCATTAACGATAAACCCTTTCAAGCTAGACAATCCTAGAAATAGTTGATGATGCACTCCTCATGTTAGTCAATCCCAAAAGTAATTGACGATATGATTTTCAAAGCTATACCCAATTCTATAAGTCATTGGTGACGCCACTAAACTAAATAAAGTTACAACCAATGCTCAAAACTATTGAAAATACTTCAAACTTCTCTTATTCTCTTCCACATCCCATCAGACGATGCCATCAATACTTGTTAGAGACCGAGTCAATTTGGTCAAACACTATGTGGTCTAGTACAAAGGAACGAGGCAACAACACACATCAAAACTTTTTCTCCACTCTTTTTTTTCTTTATTTCATTCATGCTTTCTATGATTCTACGTTATAATTTATTGTAAAGTAAGGATATACCCTTACTTAAGTTATATATCATCTCTTAAAATCAATCAAATTTTTTTTCTTTTTTATGTCTCTATTTTATTAGCTAATTTTTTTCTTTAGGAGGTTCTTGATACTTGTCGAGATAATTAACAATAGGAGGTTGCGTATGTTGAAAGTCAATATTCTTACAACACCTGATAGCGCACTTTAAATTAAAATAAATTTTGATTTATGATTCGAGGTATTCCAGGGTTTCCGTTATCTTAGGCCGCTGAAATCGATCCCACAAACTTTAGCATGCCTAGTGAGACTTGACTTCTCCTCCAAATATAGAAACCTAGTTAATACGATAGAGATACTGATAATGTAGAATTATGATTGAAGATTGATCAATTATATTCTTCTTTACAGAGAAGAAAAATCAAATGGTAACAATGAAGAATATCTCTGACCTACGGATGTTTTCAGGAAAAAAAAAAAGGTATCTAAGGAATAGTCACTTCAATTTAGTAATTCATTTTGACTATCATCTTGTTTTAGCTTATCTCAGCTAGGACTTGCTTAGTATTAAATTGGGTCCAAGAACAAAATACTAGGATTTGGGTTCAAGCTTTCCCCAAATAAGATACTCAGTATATCAATACAATAAAGATCTTCTTTCTAAAGAGATTCAATTCAGAACTATTACTATTATATTTATATGTCCAATAAATAAAAAGTGTATCATGCCTGAATCTAACTGGGGTTCACGGTGGTGGAGGAATGAATCTATTCCAACCAAAGTTGGAAGTTGAAGGAAGAATCGAATATTTAATGATTAAATCATTGATTCCAAAGTCTACCGCCAGCGTTCATCCTGAGCCAAGATCGAACTCTCCATGAGATTCATAAGAAAAAACGTGAACAGTGATTAGATTGATGATAAAATAGAATCTTGTGTCTAGCAATTCACATAGCATCATCAAATAATAGAAGTCTGACAATAATCTACAATGCACTAGAACGCCCTTGGCTTTTCTCAGATGAAATAGGGGGAAGTATACGGAAAAGACAGTTCCAACCAGATTGAATGGGATAACAGTTTCTCAATTTGAATATGTAAAATGCAAATTTAGATCAAATTGCTTCAGCTTAAGCCACTCAAATTTTTGACGTTTCTTTTTATTTCTCATCAAATGAATGACATCCTGCTGGCAAATAGGCTATTATTGCAAAAATCACTTGATTATTATCAAATTGACTATAATCTTTTTCTATCCATGAGGATCCAACCAAAGTGCCCCGCTTTTACCATATCTATCGTTATTTGGGTACCATATTGGAGCTTCTATTGAATCGAGAAAATTGCCAAAGTATGATTAACCTTTGAATTTAAAATCACTGCTTATATAGCAACTAAAATAAGAACAACCTCCACATTCAAAGTCCCTTTTTTACCATTAGTAAGAACTTGGGTACCATATTCACTTCTTTGGGTGATGACTCACCAAAGCAAGAAAACCAGGATCTTTCAGAAAATGGATTCCTATTTAAAAAGTACATAATATATATATGTTGCGAATACAATTGAAAAACACCTAGTAAAAAAATCAAAGTCATCTCTCAACATTATTATTTCTCTTGCTAAATCATCCACAAATAGACAAAAGACAACCAATTTTCAAACAACACTGTTCACTGCTGCATAACCACAATATAACAATACACCTGCAGACCCCACAAGTGGGAAAATATGAAAGTGAATGAAGGAAAAGGCTAATCGATCAACTCTCAAGTAGGCTTTTGACTCCTTGGAGGGGTTGAAACCATTCCCATTCATGTTCATCAATTATGCTCCCCCTAGAAGCAAACAAAGAACAAGGTAGAGAATTTGAATCATTGACAAAAACTACATTTCACCAGTATTTTATTAATAAAGCAAAAGGCATGGAGTGCATGAATCTAAAACACGCAGCAGCAAGAAAAATGTCGAATAATAATAAAGCAGGCTAGAGAGCAAAGCTTATGTATATTTTCAATAACAGAATGAATCACGACACAGTATGTCTCCTGAAATTCAGAGATGTATTTCATTGTCAGCAAAGATTAAATTAACCTATCTTGCCAACACACCATGCCCTTAACACCATTGAATGCTTGAGGAATCCTCTTCGCTATTCCTATCAAAATGCAAGTCTCCAACAGCTTATTTTATCAAGTCACTGTTCCTTTTTTCCATGTCAACTTGGACAAATTTTAAATATCAAGACATCAAAATTCACTAGACCTTCGGGGACAATTAAAGCTGGACCCAATAAAACACCAAGCTATACACAAATGCAGAATGAGAGGAAAAGGAGAGAATACTAAAAGCTGTTGGTGAATATTGTTAAATTTAAAAAAAACAAAAAAACATTAGAGGTACTCAAATAAGGCCAACTAGTAGTTTTGATGAATCCTTTTTTGTTTTGGAGGAAATATCAAAGATAAAATTGTCACAAGTGAGTATAAAAACAATTGCTGCTACTTTCTCAAACAAAGGTCAGAGACAATTCAATATTAGATGGGGGAGAATTTGAGTTATGCCTGATCTTCCTGAGGAATGACGACATGTTTGTCAAACTATAATTTAGGCACCCACAGTAAATGAAAACAAAATTGTGTGACTCTAGAACATCAGACGTTAATGAATATGCAACCATGAGATGGAAAAGCAAGTGCTTAGGGCTGCATGCTAGTGCTTTTTAGCAGTTAGCCAAAGACACCATTTAATCACCTTCACCAACTTCCGTGAGTTCTTTGGTTTACCTTCGGTCCAATAAGCAAGTACTTAATTTCAGTTATCACATTCTGAAATTGAGTTGCTATCACTTCTTAATCTTTTCTCCACATATATTAATACACAAGACTTAAAACAAGAGAAATATCAGAAGCAATGGTAATATATAGCTCAAGAAGGCCTTGTTTACATCTTTTCTTTGGCGAATAGATTGATAAAATTCAAGCAAAGTGCAAACCACCAACATTAAGCAAGTAAATGAGGTCTTACTTGAGGAGCAGGTGCAGGAACAGCTGCAACATCAGCAGACTTTCCTTGAGAAACCTCAAACAAGTAAGAACAATCAGTATAAGCTGATCCAATACCCACACCAGCACCAAAAGCTACAGATGCCCATCTAGTAGCTGGACTCCCTGGATAAATTGCACAAAACATATAAAAGCAAAATAGATATATACAGGAATTAGCATGTGATTAATAAGATCAAAGAAAAAAAAAATCCAAATAATGCAGTATGCAAGGCAAATTCAAGGCATTCTACTACAGAAATGTCCAATTATTGTTGAACTATGACCAGTGAACTTCTGAATGAATGATAAAGACTAATAAATACAGATGCTAGAGATCTCCCAACATCCATAATCAGAACACTGATAAGAATTATTTTCATTCACAAAATTTATCATAGATTATTCAGATTAATAGCAATTAGCAACCAAACTTGTTGAGTTGTTGGTAAAGCTTTAAGTAGATTTCTACAGAATCTACATGCACAACTACAAAACCAACAAAAAGGCAAAATAATATTCCTTTTTTATCACCAAGACAGCCCCAACAGCAGAACAAGACTATAATAAGTGTTTACCGACCTTTGAAAAGATGTTACAGTTGATTAATCCAAAACGCCATAGGTTTCACAGCATGAATCAATAAAATCACTAGTAATAATTGAAATAGCATCATTTTCAACAAAATTCATCCCCAATACAGCCCATTATCAACCAATTAGACAACAAACCCGTTGATTCCAAACATAATGGATTAAGACTCAAGGAAAAAAAATCCTTTTGACATTTTACAGAAGGAATAAGGTAACTCCAAGCTTTGAAACAATGCCACAATTAATTAACACGAAGCGTCAAAGATTTTCACAAAATTAATAAATGAAAATTTTCACAAAATTCAACCAAAATAATTCACATTAGAAATCAATTATCCACAAAACCCGGTTTCAGACACAACAGATCACAAATGCAATTCAGAAATCAAAAGGCAAAGAAAACCTGGAACCCTAAGAATTTGTCGATAAAACAAATGAAGTTTTTTTGTTATCAAAAAGTTAAGAAAAAACACCCCCCACATTTTACAGCAAAAACAAGGGAGCTCTGATAGGATGGTACAATTGATTAAGAATAATCAACATAATCAACAGCAGTATTTGTTTCAACCCACAAAATGCATCCCAAGTAATTCACATTCTGAAAAAGTTAACCCATAAATCCCGTCAAATCCAGACTACACCCAAATACAAATGCCATTGAGAATTCAAAAAACAAAGAAGAAAGGAACCCTCAAAAATTGTTGATAACGCTAAAACTAGATTTTCATATGCCCTAATTGCACAAAAATGAAGTATTTTTTTACCAAAAAATAAAGAAAAAATCCTAGATTTTTCATACAATTGAGTGACGCCAGGGATGTCACAAAATCCAACCAATAATTCATATGATTATTAACCAATCGTCCACCAAAAAATGAGATTCAGAAATCAAAGGGCACAAAAGGGAAAGATTTTGGGGGGTGGGCGGGGGGGGGGGGGGGGTGAGGACTGACGAAAGAGGAGGAGGGCGCAGAGGACGCCGGCGCCGGCGGAGTAGAGGGTGCGGCGAACGGCGAGGTCGAGGCAGGCGTCATACTTGGCGCTGAGGTCCTGGGGCTCCCGCTTCTCTCGGGCCATCTCTGCGAAGAAGCAGAAGAAAAAAGAAGGAGGTTTGTCTTCCTGGCCTTATTGCCGACGATCGGAGTTGAACCTGCACTATGGGCTTACAGACTTTTGGGCATAATCTATTTCCCAGGCCCGGCCCTTTTTTTGTTTTTCTGTAAGTAGGTTGAAGTTGAACCCCAATTATCGGTGACGGAGGAAAATTTTTTCAACGAGGAAACTATATTTTTGTCAGAAATATTTTAAAAATTTCTCGCATTTTTTTGAATTGTATCATTTTTATAAAAACCCCCTTAATTCTTTTATATTAAGAAAAGGAAGATATCTCTATTATGTCTCGTACATTTTCGGAGCAACTTAATTTTTGCAGTTTATTTAAAAAAAAACTTTTTACTATGAATTTTAAAAAATCCCCTTATGTTTTTGCAAATTTTACATAAAGCTTTTTCCAGAAACTTTTGAGTGAGGGCAAAATCAGTTTTTGAGTGGGACACAAGCAAATCATGCAACTTGGTAAACGCTTTTTTTTCAAAGGTTGTTTGATAAAAGTGTGAAGAAGTCACTTTTCTTTACTTTTATTTTGATTCTAAAAGTAATTAAAAGTAATTTACTTTTAACATTTAATTAAACAAAATTATATTTTGAAAATATAATTATTTAAGTAAAATATTTTTTATTTATAAAATATTAGTGATTTAATTTTTTATGTAAAATATTATTTATTTACAATTACTTTTCTTTACTTTCTGCCAGCAGAGATTTGGACTTTTGGTATCTAATCACCAGCCATATTCATTGTATATGATCAAGCAACCAATTGAACTAGGTTAGTAGATAAGAAAAGGAAGAATTGAGATTGAATCCAATTTTTTTAGTCAAATTTACGTAACTGAAAAAAGCGAACCACTTGGATCATTCATGCAAATATATATTTTTTTGGGAGAAATTACCTCCAAACCCCTGTAACTAGCCCTACTTACTTACAACCCCCGTAATTTCCGTAATTACCCATATCTCCCTCTTTTCCAAAATATTTACCTATATCGTCCTTCTTTTCAAAATATTTACCTACACCCTTGATTCTTATTTAATCAAAATTTTCTCAAAAAATTTCGATTTTACCTTTGGTTATTTTTACAATTAAATCCCTAAATTTTTTTTTATTATTTAACACCCTGAAATTCGGATTTTTACAAATAACACCTAGAAATTATTTCGATTTACAGAAAAGTTTCCAAAATTATTGCAACGACTGCGAGGGTGGCAGCGTACGGGCGGTAACGCCGAAAGCCGGCGGCGGGAGTGAAGGTCCAAGGCTGGCGTGCGAGAACAAAACCGGAGGCCAGCGAGTGAGCACGGAAGCTGGAGGCCGAGGCCGGCGCGCAGGCACGCGGGTGCGGACGGCCAAGGCTGAGGCCGTCCGCTCCCCCGTGCCGAGGACGGAGGTCGAGGCTGGCGTGCCGGCATGCAGGCGTGGACGACCTCGGCCTTGGCCGTCCTCGCCCCTGTGCAGGCACGCCGGCACATCGACCTCTGCTGTCTACTCCCGTGCACCGACCTCGGGCCTCCGCTCCCGTCGCCAGCCTCTGGTGTCGCCGCTCGCACGCCGCCACCCTCATCGCCTATCGCAATAATTTCGGGGACTTTTCTGTAAATCGGAATAATTTTCGGGGTGTTATTTGCAAAAAAATTCCGAATTTTGGGAGGTTAAATAATAAAATAATAAATTTTTAGGGGTTTAATTGTAAAAATAACCAAGGGTAAAATCAGAATTTTTTGGGATGCGCGCCGGCCTCGAGCCTCCACTCCCGTCGCTAGCCTCCAGCGTCGTTGCCCGCACGCCGCCACCCTCGCTGTCCATCGCAATAATTTCGAAAATTTTTCTATAAATCGGAATAATTTTGGGGTGTTATTTGTAAAAATTCGAATTTTAAGGGTTAAATAATAAAATAATAAATTTTTAAGGATTTAATTGTAAAAATAACCGAGGGTAAAATCATTGTGAGCAATTAGGGCTAATTTTCCCTATTATTTTTTTTATGGGGCATATCTGCGAAACGTCGACAGCAGGATTCGAACCTGCGCAGGCAAAGCCCAACAGATTTCGAGTCTGTCTCCTTAACCACTCGGACATATCGACACTCGTTATCTTGGTACTGTAGTTGTGAAATCATCTATTTTATTTCTATCTTGGATTAGTTATCCATAATTAGTCACACTAAATGCATCATTTATTGGTTTATTATTTATAAAAGTTAATGCGCCCATTGGATGATTCTTTTAAATGTACTAAAATGCAAAAAAACTCAAATTTTAATGAGAAATTTTATATTTTGTTATCTCCATCTATATATGGAAAATTCTTCCACTTTCTTTCTCCCTTTCGAAACAAGAAAAATTATCTAATCAACATTCGTCGGGGTATGAAGTTTCAGCACTCAAATTAGTAATT
This sequence comes from Trichopus zeylanicus subsp. travancoricus, assembly GCA_005019695.1. NCBI lineage: Eukaryota > Viridiplantae > Streptophyta > Magnoliopsida > Dioscoreales > Dioscoreaceae > Trichopus > Trichopus zeylanicus. Next base: position 18,612 of record RXID01016082.1, read on the forward strand.
GAATGATTTCTCAAAATGAGGATGAAAAATAAAAGAGAAGAAACTAGAGAGAGATTGAATACTTTCCCCTTCTTATAATTGTATGAATAACTTTGATCTTATTTTTGTAGATAACTTAATCATAATTTTTAGATGGATTAATTCAAGATATTTGAGAAAACTCACCCAAGTGCTCTTTACTATAGCCGGATGAATTTTGTCATATAAATAAAGATAGAGTAGGAGGTGAAACATAAAGTGGTTATTATTATAGAAGTCTATATCTTAAAATAAATATATGAACTAGTTATCACATAATTTAAGAATATAAGAGACACCGAGTTATTAATCACTTGGTAGTTTGTTTAGCCGAGGAATGCAAATCGAGATATGGGTGTCTACTGAACTCAATTTCGATTCGCGTTATCTTTTGACCCAATTCAATTTTTAAATATGTATCAATAATTTATTTTCACACATTGTATTTGCACCCCTTGTATATAGAGAAACTTGCATGTATACCCACAAAATTGATGTTTGCGTGCACGCGTACGTGTGCGTGTATAGAAAAATGATACGCACGCGCCTGTATATAGAAGAAGAAAATTTAGAAATTAAAAACTATGATCTCTTCTCTTTCAGTCAAAGATCTTTCATAACTCTGCGATTCTGATCGGCGACCATTAGGGTTTCTTCCAACTTCTTCGCAGAGTTCTTGCAACCCTGACCGACGATCGCTGTGATTTCTCCAGCCTCCTCTACGGTTTTTTATAAAGTGGCCCCGACTTAGGTTTCTTCGAGCTATGACAAGCGTGTCCCGACCTTCGCTCCAGTCTCATCAGATCCGATTTAAACTAGGACAGATCGTGTTTTTGCTTCGGTCCTGAACCATGTTTTAGCGAAGAACCCTAACCACGTAAATCAATAATCATAAAATTCGCTTTTTGAAAAACAAAAAGGAGAATATTTGCATGTATGCACCTGAGATATCTAGAATTTTGTATACTCAATCTTTTAACACTGACGCGTAATATCAAAAATTTTGAAAAGTTAATTTCAAAAACTCAGTTATTTTTTAATTTTTATCTGGTTCAACTCTTCGGTACCACATGTTATTGATTGGGCGCAAATTTTTTGATTTTGCCCTCGCTTACAGAACAATGATTGTTTGGGTAGACGGGAACTCGATGGATAGCCCGTCGTGTCAGGACATTAGAGTGCTCGACCTCGAGAAGCAGACATTGGAGGAGGTCCATCCTCCGTTTGGGTTGCCGGAGTTTCTGTCGATTGGATGGTTCACTCCGTCCATGGCTCTGACCGGTGGTGGATCGCGATAACTTTCTCAGTTATTACAATAATAGTTCTGAAAGGGAGACAGGAGTTTATGCGTCACAATGATTTTCTACTTTGCGCACGGGTATATAGACAAATATTAATTTTCTGAGGCTTCTTTTTTATGCAATTACTGCGCTTTTCACATATTTACATGACACCATGATCTTCATTTCTTTTTTTACTGAGTTGAAATTATCTTCATCTCTCCGAATCTATGCAATTAAATCATCCAAAAATGGAACATCAAATGGCAACTTAACAAGGCCAGAAGCAACAAGAAGCAAGAAAAGCCACACTGGCAAGATCTTCACACAGAACACCAGCAGAACCTTCTGCCCAACCAGAGCCCGCTCCTCTGTCCGGTCGACAATCCACTCCGCAGCCTCCCGGAGCTTCCTCTCCGCCGGGCTCTCGGGTTGGCCGATCGGTGTGGAAGCAAGGAACTCCATTATCGGTGACATAGAAGAAGAAGAAGTAGCAGAGTTGTTGTTGATGCCTATGGCTCTCTCTAGTTGAGCTATGGTCGGCGGCTTCCTGGGCGGGGAGCCATTTACCCTGCGAGGCCTCTTGCAAAAGACGTAGTTTATTACATCAGAGATGGATCCGTACCGAAAGTTCGATATGGAAGAATGTTTTGCGAAGGAGAAACATACTTGTTTAGGGGATGGAATATCTTCGGATTTCGAGGCGAGAACCTGAGGAGAAGAGAGGGACGAGGCCATGGCTATTATGTTCATCTCCTCCTGTCAGAGATATTGGCGATTCTGGAAGACAAAGAAGGAGGATGAGATCGTTGTGGAAAATATCCAGCTTGTATGTAGAATAAGAGTCAGCGAGATAACGAGAGAGTTCGGAGCCACACATTGGTTGGGAGTGTTGTGGTTATTGGCAAGCTTGCATCGAAGTCATAACTTTATTTTCCAAAAAAATCAAGGGGTCCTTTTGCATATATATAAGCCTAGACTAGATGAGACAAAGGTGTACAGTGCGCCAGATGGCGGGCCAACGAATTTGTAGCAGGCTGTAAGCAGAGCCCGCTACAATGACCGAGCAGTGTCCAGCACGGCCCACCGTCCACAGGTTTACAAATCATACCGTGTCGCACCCGATACCCAATTTTTTCAAAAAATATCCAAAATATGCAAAATGATAAGAAAATTGAGTGATAAAAATTAAAAAAATATAATGTTGATGTATCTAAATTGATCTATAAATATTATGTATTAAAATATGCATTTTATTTAAAATATATACTTATATATTTTTGAATAGTAATTTTTATTTTATTTCTATTTTTATATATTTTTTAAAAATATTTTATAGTTTCTTATCTATATATATATATATATATATATAACAACTATCAAAATTAAATTTTACACAATTTTTGTTTTAATTTAAATTTTAAAAAAATAAATCCAATAGCTTCCTGACAAGGAACCGTTAGATCATGGATGGAATGGGTCATACGGACGGTGCGGACCGTAACAGCGAGGAAAAGAATTAGAATTTATTAACAAGTTGGACCGTGCTAGCCCGAATACCATGTCGTTTCTTATCCAAGATTTTAAGTTTCCGTTAAATTCCAATCGAAATTCTAAATTTGTTTTTGTTGTAGAAGTTTACTATTTATCTTCACAAACAAGCGCGCGCGGGTGGGAGTGCGCCGGGAGAGCACGCGGGGGCGGGAGTGCATCGGGCGAGTGCGTGGGGGCGGGAGCTCGTCGGGCGAGCACACGCAGGGGGGAGCTCGTTGGACAAGCTCACGCTAGCTTCATGTCTGAGCTTGCACTCCCGCGCCCTCGTCGAACTAACTCCCCGCCCTTGCTAGTCTGCTGCCGCTCTCTCGTTTGCCTCGTACTCTCACGGACCTGACCCCTACTCTCGCAAGTTGAGGCCGGTCTTGCACCGGAGCCAGCACTGTCGCCATTCTAGTTTCGACGTCCTTACCGGTTTTTGTCAGATACTGTTCACTACATAATATTATTCACGTAACTGTTCATTGTTTTTAAATTTTTTTTAACATATTATAATTTTTTTAATTTGAAGTTAAAAAATAATTAAAATAAAGTTAAATTTAGTCAAAATATAATTAATAAAAAAATATTTTGGTCGAAACTGAAATGAAAATGATCTTGGTCGAAACACATTGATTTTTTTTGTTCACGTGCATGCGTGCATGACAGCTCTATCGAAAATAAAATAAAAAAAATTTGTGTCGATCTCACCCCTATGTGAATCGCTATCACGAAAAGTTAAATGTGTTTATGTTAATTTTTAACTTTTAATCATACTTATATTACTTTTTGTATATTTTTTTAATACACTAATATATATTAAAAGTAGATTATATCAGTGACTAACTATCAAAATTAATTTTAATTAACTAAAATAATATTTAATATTATGATAAAATTAAGTATAAATTCATTTCTAATTTTTCAATTTTTTCAAATTTTTTTCAATATTTTTTCGTATTTTTAATTTAAAGTTAAAGTACAATCAAAATATAATCAAATTCTGTTCAACACATAATTAATAATTAAAAAAAAAACTTTTAGGCCGAAATTGAAACTGAAATGGTCGAAACGTATCGATTTCACTGGTTCCTGAAACCAAAATCGAAACTGCAATTATAAACTCATTCGTGCCATGACTTGTGTTTGGCCCTTAGACTACAAAATGAGCATTGGACATGACTCACATAAATAGGTTATACCGAATCGAGCTATAGGTTAACGGTTTGAATTTGCATCCTTAAATTGAGACTCCTCTTGTTCGCTTAATTTTTCAAATATTGGCAGATCAATCGCGAATTCTACGGTGAATGATTTAAATATCATTTAATTTGTTATTTCGTGAATTTATCATGAATTTAAGGAACTATTCATGAATATCGCAATTTTTTTGTTAAAATGTGGATACAACGCTTACGAATTGCGATATCACAGCGTTATAGTCTTTGGCTTCGCCTACACAGTCGCCTCTTTCCTTTCTATCTTAGGCGCAATTTGGTTTAAAATCAGGATTAATATCAATATCAAAATTAATAAATTATTTTTGTAAGTTAATTTTTTTTATTAAAATTAATTCTACAATAATTTAAAATTCGAAAAATTATTTAATTTTTTATAATAATTTAATTTAATAATGATGTAAAATAGATAATATTAATTTTATTTAAAAAATAATTTTAAAAAATACATCAAACCAAATCACATCTTATTGTCTTTAGCCTTCCCTTGCTCTACCTTCTCTTGCTCTCCACTTCTTCTCTCACTCTCACATTCTTTTTCATCCATTTTCTTCTTCCTCGTTCGCTTAATTTTTTTCTTGAAAGACCCTAATTTTTAGAGAAAAATATTTTGTTATCAAATTATAATTAAATGTTGATTTTTATCCTTTTTTTTCATAAGCTTCGAACGAATTTGATTTCATATTTAACATGATGGTTTTATAACGCCAAGACTAGTTGGGGATTTAATTTCTTTCCACTTTTTAATTTCAGATATTTGATAAATTAACTTTTTTCCATATGATTTATGTTTCGTAGCTTAAATTTTTATCCTACATTGTATAATAATGACATATTTGTGATAATTACATAAAAATCCCTAGAATCTTAACTAATTGAATATAATTCTCTGAATTTATACCAATAATTATCTGTAAGCCCCACTAAACAAGGGTAATTAGATTTGGCGAAGAGTTTATGCTTTAAGCATTTCATATGCTTCTTTTAATATGGTTTCTCTCCAAATATTCCTGGCGCTTAAGGACATATTTATTTTACTATAAATTAGTGTTCCATAAAATTAGATTTTTAAAAATATGAAAATTTTTGCGTCTTTAATTTGAGAAATTTAGAAATTTTAAATTTTCAAAATTTTTTATTTGATTTGAGTGATTTCATTCTTTTAGATTTTAAGAAAATCCTAAATGAAAAATATGTTATTTGTTACGAGGCATGATTCATGTACGGTGGTGAAATGACGAAAAAACTAACTTATATAACATTCTTTTGTGGGAGGAAGCGAAAGCCAAGGACAAGATTGTCAAATTAATCTCAAAAATATTTTCAGCAAAACACATTCGAGGATGAAAAAATAAAATAAAGAAGGTATATTAGCCTATGTTTGGGGCTAAAGTAATCCAAGTGACTAACATGTAACAAGCAAATGGGATTCAATAATTTATATATACATCTCTTTGGCAGCTATGTCAGTGAATGTGTGTGTCGACCTGGTCCTAAATTCATCTTGGTTTAGTTTTGTGAACGATTCAGTGGATCATTTTTTATGAGATATTTTCATAATTAGGTAATATTGTGTTTGGTCCTATATACCATTTTTCTCTCTTTTTTTAACTAAAATATCTTTACGATGAATCTCCTATTAATTATATATTCTTTTTATTGTTGTATTCATATCACATTAGTTATTGAATGTAAGAAAATAAATAATTAAAAATAGATAAAATAGATTCAAGAATATAGTGAAAAAATATATGAAAAAAAGACTTGAAGATAGAATATGAACCAAAGAGAATCTTTTATCGAAGAAGAACGACAAATATAAAAAGGAATAAAAAATTAAATAAATTTATAAACGATAGATAACTATGATAATTAATAAAGTTTATCTTAAACATTTTAAAATAAACATCGAACTTTTTTTTTTAAAAAAAAGTCCCACTAACCCTAAAGTCCCCTCCAATCATAAAAAGGCCTATCATTATGGTAATGGATTGCAACCCAAAGAGGGACGGGACTAGGACACGGGAGAGTCCTACACCAGTCAATGATTGCCCTATTATGGCCAAGAGTCCCCAGAATTAATCCGACCCAAATGGGATCCGAAGGCCATGCTTTCTTTTATCTTTCTAGTGTCAAGCAGTGCACAGACTCTTGCTTCGTAAGACTACGACAATTGAGCTTTTATGTCACACAAAGCCATTAAAGAACGCATCATCTTGCGCATAAAAACGCATCATCAAATGCTCCCACGTGCTAAAGCGCCACGTCTAAACAAATTGGCTTTACATGTTGAATGAGGCATTACATGGTTTACCGGTCCACAACAAGATCTTAAAGTGTTGGTGGTAAGCATCACGGATCTCCTTCTATTTTGGATTTTTGGGCAAAGTCCAAATTGGGCATGACTTCTTATAAAAAAGAATTCCAAATTGGGCGTGATTCATTTTTTTCTTATTGGGATAATCCAATATAACTAAGAATAGCAAAACAATAAGTTGTACTTTTATTGACTCTGGTTTTATCTTCTAATGTAAAACTCGTGAGAAAAACAAATTTAAAACTAAATTAAACAAATTTATATACCTCAAAATTTGAAATAAAATTCTGAAAATTTTATTTGTAATTTCCGGTTGATCCATCTTAACGGTGAAGAGTTAAGAAAGACAAAAAATTTTAAATAAAAAAATAGCTTTGAACAGAACGAGAATGAAGAAGAATAGAGGATTTTTGTAATTCTCATGCTCTGTCTCTATTTCGTGAATTGTAACTTACTTTTATTTATTTTTTTCAAAAAACCCCCCAAAGTTTATTATAATTACAAATCAAAGTATTGTAATTACAAATAAGACCAAATATTTATTAAAAAACTCTAAATCTCAAATAATTCAAATAAATCAATTTAAATCCAAATTTTCAATCGGATTCAATCTCATAAAATTTATCCTCCTCCAATCATGCAACCTCAAAGTGAGACCGGATACTGGGTATATTGTAAAACGTTCCGACCCATCACGGAACACCCAAATGAGTACACACACATAAATTTTGGCCCCATCTATGCTATAATTCATTGTCATACAAATATCAATTAGACAGTCAAACTTGAGTCACTCATTATATTTTCAAACTATTTGACCCGAATTGCACAATCAAATTTATTTTAAAAACAAATCAATAAACAATGTATAAGGCCATAAGCCTAACAATCCCTCATTTGGCATATAGATTTGTTTATTTATACATATATAGGTAGATGTATACTAAAAATAATTTTTGAGAAAATAATTTTCACATTGAATCCCAACTGTGCAATTCAGAGATAATGGACCATACCACTCTTTCTCAGTAGTCCCCATACGTGCCCAACTATGGATGAATGTATACTAATGATATACGAACCATTTTCATGTTAAAGTAAGTAAAGTACTACATCAGTTGAGCTGAATAATATCAAACATAAGCATAGACAATGTGCTCATGGAATAAGGTATACAATAAAACATAACGGTAGTGAGAATCTTCGTGTCTTTTCCACTCACGATCTACTCACTTCGTGCTTCTCTCAGAAATACATCACTTAGATGCACAAATTTTATTGAGAACATCTCATAAGTGCTAATGCACTTTATCTAAGTGAAAGGTATAAAACAGATATGATACCCAGTCATACCTTCACTAGGTGGTCATCACTAACCTATCTAGAGACCCACGGTATTTTTAAGGACTTCATCTTCTAAATTGAAAGATTAAAAATAAAACACATCAATAGAATCACTTCAAATAAGAAAAGTAATATTTTTTATAAACAAATTATAAATAGATAAAAATGCATGTAACAATCAAAACATGATATCATCTTTGTAAACTATCCCCATATAATTGACATGCTCTTTAAATATTTTCACCGCAAGACTTTTAGTCATTAGATCAGTCGGATTATCTGCAGAGGAGATCCGTGAAATAATAATATCTTTTTTTTAAACTTTTTTTACAGATATAATGAAATTGCAGTTTACTATGTTTTGCTTTGAAATAACATATAGCATTCTTAGTAAGAAATATGGCTGTATTATTATCTTAGACTATATGCATTGGCCTATCAATATAATCAACCACTTGAAGGTCAGATAGAAAATATTTCAATCACATAGCATGTTTATTGGCATCACAACAAGCTGTGTACTCTACCTCCATAGTTGACAAAACAGTAGTAGTCTATTTCATACTACGTCATGAAATAACTCCTTATGTCCATGTAAACATATATCGAGATGTTGACGTCAAACTATCCTCACATCCTTTTCAATCAGAGTCTGTATATCCAAAAATATTTAATGGTTTATAACCATCAAATAAGAGCATATAATTTTAGACTTTCTTTAAATAACGAAAAACCTTCTTAACTGCTCTCCAATAAGTCATTCTTGGATTACTTTGATATCTGCCAAGAAGTCCCACAATAAAAGTAATACCTGTATGGGTACAGATCGTTAAGTACATCAAATTGTCAACGACTAAAACATAGAAAATTTTCTGCATCTCCAATTTTTCAACTTCATTCTGAGGACATTACTGAAGATTAAGTTTATCACCTTTGACTAGAGGTGATTCTTCAGTTTTATAATTATCCATACTATATTTCTGAAGAATTTTAGCAATATGTCTCCTAAAAAAGCCTAAACAATCGACATTTTTTGTCTCTATATATTTTAATACCCAAAACATATGAAGCATTGTCAAGATTCTTTATTTCAAAGACTGTAGACAACATCCTTTTAATTTCTCTGAGAAAATTCAGTTTATTATTTGCCAATAAGATATCATCAACATATAACATCAATCTTTGAACTTTATCCCCAATAACCTTCAGGTATACATAATTATCAGGCATATTCTCTCGAAAGCCGAATTTTAATTGCCTCATGAAATTTAATATACCACTGTCGAGACACTTGCTTTAAACCATAAATATATTTATATAGTCTACAGACTTTTATTTCATCACCTTTTTTGATAAATCGTTCTGGTTGAATCATATAAATTTTTTCCTTAAGAATTTCATTCTGAAATACTGTTTTAACATCCATCTGAATGAGTTTATATTTATAGTGTACAACCAATAGCATAAAAATTCTTAATAAATCTTTTATAGAGACTAGAGAAAATGTCTCATCATAATCAATTCCTTCTCTCTGAGATATCCTTTAGCAACTAACCTTACTTTATACGTAACAATTTCACCATTGGCTTTCAATTTAGTCTTATAAACTTATTTGTAACCAATTGATTTATAGTTTATAGGAGTTTGTACTAGAAACCAAACCTCATTTTTTTTGTATTGAGTCAATTTTTTCAATCATTGTATTCAACTAAAATTTTGCATTCTCACTGCTTATGTCTTCTAAAAAATTTAATAGATCATTATTTTCTGTGATCAATGACATGGGTATTTCATCTAAATTATCTAAACTCTGAATATGCATATCTCCAGTTTTCTCTAAATATGTAACAGAGTTATCTGATATAGCTGATTTATAAATTCTTTTAGGTCTTTCATCTGACTGGTCTGACCTAGCCATGGGTGCTTCATCTTGTTTAGCTTTATTTGACTCATCCTCAACTTCAATTCATTTTCTCTTACTTCCTGTGACGGATGTGTCCTATTTAATAAATTTGACATCTCTACTTTCAAATATGGAACCTTGAACAAAATTATATAACCTGTAACCTTTATATCCTTTCAAAAAACCAATGAACTTATAACTCAAACTCCGAGCTACAGTTTTTGGCATACTAGGTTAAGCAATTCTAGCTTCTACATCATAGTCCTAGATTCTAAGATGATTCAGATTGTGTTTTCTACCAAGCCATAACTCAAAGAGAGTTTTAGGAATAGATTTGGATGGTACTCTATTTAAAATATATGTAGTCATTTTTAGTGCTTCATCCTATAAAGAGTCTGGTAATTCACTGAAAACCAACATACAATACACCATGTCCATCAAAGTACTGTTCCACTTTTTTGCTACTCCAATTTGCTCTGTATTTCCTGAAATGGTTGTATTTCCAATGATTCCATGCTCCTGTAAGAAGTTTTGAAAAATATTTGAAGTATATTCACCTCCTCTATCTGATCTGATAGCCTTAATCTTTCTTTCCAATTGATTTTCAACTTCAGCCTTATACACTTTAAATATTTCAAAAACATCTGACTTTCTATATAGCAGATATACATATCCATATTATCAGTAATCATCAATAAATGTTACAAAATAGCTCTGACAGTTCCTTGTGCCTAACTCATTCGGACCACAAACATCTATATGGATTAAATCTAAGAATTGTTAGACCTTAATGCCTTTGGAAATGATACTCTTGTCATCTTACGTTTAATACAATTCATATAGACACCAAAATCATCAAAATTTATATTTTACAAAATTTTATAATGGCAGAATCTCTCTAATCTGTCTTTACCAATATGACCTAAATGACAATGTCATAAACGAAAAGAATTCTTATCCAACTGTATATTCAGATCACAAGTAAATATATGTTTGGAATTGATATTATAGCAATGTATTGTAGAGTCAACTTCTAGTCTTACATGCAATTTATACAAATCATTAAATACAGTACCAGTAGCAATAACAACACTATCATACATCAAAGATACATAATCTTTGCTAAAAAAAAATAGTAACCAACTTCTATAAGTCTGGAGACTGATAGTAAATTACGTTTGATAGCTGGTGCAAAAACTATATTTGATAGTAAAACAATATGACTACCATGGAGAACCAGAGTGTATGTCCCAACACCGATGACCTCAGTCCGCTCATTGTTTCCCATGAAGACATAATTCTCCTGATCATTTGATTTTCTTAGATCCAGGAATTCCTGTATAATAGTCGATATATGGACCGATGATCCCGAATTCACAATCCATGCATCAGGAGAAATATTAATATAATTTGACGCAAAATAAATCAAACATTTCAACTCATGCCCTTTGGAAAACATTGTCAAAATATGCTCTCGTACATTTTCATGCTCAGCCAATTTTGTATTGTAGAGCTTGCAAGTCAAAGATAATTTCTTGGCTTTAAATCCAACCAACTTGTCATAAATACTCTAAAGTAATTCTTTAGCAGAATAAACATATGACAAATCGGTATGAATTATTTCAGAAATTATTCTTCTGATTATTAATTTTACTAATTTATTTGCTCTATGCCATTTTTCAAACTGAAATCTTTCAAACTAGTTAGACCCAATAGGTAGTTCAGTGGTGTCAAAAACAATGTCAAAACCTTGAAATATCAAATGAGCCTCTAGTTCACCTCTCTAAGTCGAGTAATTTGATCCATTCAAGATCTCGATCTTGAAGAGCTGACTACTAAATTTCATACTGCAACTTTTGTAATGGATAGCTCAAATACACAACAAATGCATTTCAATAATAAATAACTCATGATTCCATTTATTCAAATAGAGATTATCATTGTGATATTATATTAGTTTATTTGGGAGACTAATACAAACCACGACATTCCACAAATCACAAGCAAAATCAGAATCAGAATTAAATTATAATCTTGTACCACTTTCCTTTAGGAGAATAACACAAATTATGAGATCCCGCTAATAAAATACATAATAATCACAATAAACAATAAAAATCCGCTTTGCCTTCCTTTTATTGTCACAAATAAATTTTTGGAATAATATTCTATATTTATTTTTTCTCTACATCAACTTAATCTTTGAGTCAAATTAACTAGAGTAAAAAATAAACACATAATTATAATATTTATAAATTAAAATAATCTCAAAATTTTTTGGGAAAATATTTAGTTATTTTAACTTATAAATATAACCACGACTAAATAATAATGAAAATTAATTTTCATACATTCAAATAGTTATTAGCTTAATTAATCAAAACTAATTAATTTTGATTAACATAATCACGGCCCGACAATGAATTCGAATTGCAATTCAATTGAAATGAATTATATTGAATTACAATTTTACATTAAAGTCCTTTACAAATTTTAATTTATAAATAAATTTTAAAAATTCAACATATTCATGAAAACTCACCATAAATTAAATTTTGAAAACTAATCTCAAATTTTTCTCCACCAATAAAATATTGGATACCAATAGATTATTTAATACCATTTTCAGTCAAAATCTGAGACAAAAATTTGATTTTTTCAAATTGGGTTTCAAGAAATTCGACAGAAAATAAATTATAACTCGATTTTTCGTAGACCAATCATCAAAGGTAAGCTTTGATACCAATTATGGGGGTCTGATTTTACCTTTTGATGTAAAACCAATGAGAAAAAATGAGTTTAAAATTGAATTAAATAAATTTATATACCTTAAGACCTAAAATAAAATTCTGAAAATTTTATCTATAATTCCCAACTGAGCTACCTTGAATCTTTGTTACTCTTTGATGGGGAAGAATTGAAGAGGAAAAATATTTTAAATAAAAAAATGGCTTCAAACGGGACGAGAATAAAGAAGAATAGAGGATTTTTTTAATTTTCTCACTCTATCTCTGTTTCGTAAAGACTTTTATTTAACTTTTTACAAAAAAGCCCCCAAATTTATTATAATTACATATCAAGGTTTTATAATTATAAATAAAGCCAAATATTTACAAAAAGGTTCAAATCTCAAATAATTTAAATAAATCATTTTAAATCCAAATTTTCAATCGGATTCAGTCTCATAAAATTTATCCTCCTCCAACCAAGCAATTTAAATGTGAGATTAGATGTTGAGTATAATGTAAAATATTTTGACCCATCACGAACACCCAAATGAGTACACACATATAAATTTTGGCTCCGTCTATACTATCATCTATTATCATATAAATATCAATCAGACAATCAAATTTGAGCTACTCACTACATTTCCAAACTGTATAACCCGAATTGTACAATCAAACTCATTTTTTTTAAAAAAATCAATAAACAGTCTATAAGGCCACAAGACTAACATATTTTCTCTTTTTTTAATTAAGTAATCTATTATGCAGTGAATTAACTCAAACATTAAAGAAAAATTATAGAATTTCTCTGAATAATATATTATTTTTGTCTTACTTATTACCAAGCTTCCCCGACTCTTGGTTAATATTTTCACCAACTCTAAGGCACCATTTGATTTGAGATTAAAATCAAGCTCAAGGTTAAGATCAAAATTAAAGTACAAAAAAAATAATTTAGTCAAATTTTTTGTGTTTGGATACTAGTCTAGTTAGTGAATGGTTTAAATTTTTTTTTACCCTTATATTCTTGGGTATATTATTTATTAAAATTTAAATGAATAAATATAAAGATAGTATAGTAATTTATTTTTAAAAATAACGCAAATATAATTTGATGATCTTTTTAGTATTTACATAATAAGATGGTGAGAATAGAATAATATTAATTTTGATTTCGAACCAAATGCACCATAAACTCCTTCTCTATTCACTCGCCTTTTTCTCTCTATACTAAGTATTATTTTATTTTTAAAATACTTTTCTTGCTTAGCTCCAGAAAGTAATAAAAAAAATTGATGAATTTAACTGAGAATAACACTAGAGTTAGTGAGTCCTACTCGGAATGCACCCCGAAAAGAATAAAAAAAAAAAAAACGCGGTTGATGAGACTGCTTTCCCAAAAGTATATGATTCTTTTGAGTCGTGTATTATTTACGTTGTTTGGATAATAGAGTTGAGCAATAGCGTCACAGTCGGTAAGTCCACTGGTCAAGCTCTTTAGTTTACATCTCTGTCTCGGTGACATCATAAATTTGGCTGAAATCAATATCCAGTTTTAATCAAATAATTTCCTTTTGAGTTCCTGTTGGGTCACAACGAGTAGGACCATCCGGTCGCACACCATGCTTCCCAAGCTCCAACGTGACAAAATTCGAAGCCTAAGACATAATTTTCGTGACAAAAATATGGATTATATGAAAAAAATAGATGAGAAAACATAAAAGTAAATGTAAATAATTTTATGAAAATTAGCTATTAATTAATTTTCTTCTAAATTTGAATTTCGCCAAACCGCTTTTCATCACCTGCGTGACCAAATAACTTCATCCCCGTTGAAGGCTTTTCTCTGAAATTTTAATAAAAAATCACTTTTTTTATTATAAATTTTTTTTAAAAAAATTACCTATTTTATACTTTATTCAAAATTTATTCAACTTTTATATTATAAAAATTTATAAAAATTTATCTTACTTAAAATATTTTTAAAAATATTTATTTTAATTTAATCTAACTAATTAAAATTAATAAAAAAAATAAATTTATTTTATTTTATTTTAGTTTGAACAACTATTAAATTTAATATAAAAATAATTTATTTTAATTTAATTTTTATGAAAGATCAATTTTCCTATTTTATAAAACTAAAAATTCAAAATCTAATTTTGTCAGACCGATTGTTCGACAATTGTGAACTGATTATTCAAAATAAAATTAAATAAAAATAATTTAATCTTTTATATTAGTTTAATTGACAAATTAAATTAAATTATTTTTAAATATTTTACCTGATGTATTTTTTTTAATAAATTTATAATATAAATCGAGTGATTTTTTATTAATAGTAATAAGTTAAGTAATTTTTTATAAATTAACAATAATTGATCGGAGAGGAAGAAAAATTAATAAATAATTTCCTTAGAAAAATGACATTATTCTCGTACTTGGGTGGCCTCACTCTTTTACATTCATTCTTTTGATTGTCTTGATTTTCGGGATGATTTACCTCTCAAATATCGTATTCTTATTAATTGGATTATTGATTTAGCCCTTTTTGAATTTTATTCAAATTTATGAAACTCTGGGAAACAATTCTTGAGGTCTTTTACCGCAGTAGAGTTTACTCTTTTGAGTCCACATGTATTCGATGGAGCCTACCCTGAGGTTCATTCCGTAATCTACTTGATAGGATCTGAACCAAACTTCCGGGAGCTCGGTGGAAGACTAACTCGAACTTATCATCGGGCTCATTTTGGGTCCGCGAACCGGTGACTCATTCTGTCCGCCAGGAATATGGTTGAGTTAATGTGTGCACTCTTTTAAAGTGAACTAATCGGTGACAATTTTCGATTTAGAGCGTCATTTAGGAAAGATTTGCGTGTTCCCAAGCCAACACGCAAAGCCGCGTTGGTGCTAATTAATTTTGAATAAAGAAACACCATTTAGCGTTCCTCGATAATGAACACCGCGTGGATTACCAATCACATCTCCATAATCTGCCAAATTAATCCATTTTTCAAACCATACTTTTGAGATGGGCAACACGGAGCCAGAAAGTGATTTCTCGATGGACTTAAACGTTTGATCGTGGAAAAACGAAAATTTATTCCGTTCTCCAAATTCATCGGATATAATATAAAAATAAAGACCCCATTAATTATTAATTTAAATGCTTTTTTAGATAAATAAAATATTATTTAATATTATATAGTATCAGAAATTGTAACCGGGTAATTGTACTTGAAAATGTTGATGAAGTCGTAGTCTGAGATCGGCTTTAGTTTGCGCAATCTCTTGAAAACTAGATCTGTTAGGTCACCTTTTCGATCACTTTATACAAAAGAAAATTATGAAAAAAACCGTCGGAAATTCTCCGACGACGACTGCTCCAACACTCAAATTAGGACAAATACTCAAAAAATATGAGAGTGGAATGAATAATTAGGTATTATTCTTTACCTTCTTGAAAATTGATCTATTTATAGGACACAAGTGTATTAGGATTCTGTGACCTTTGGTGCCCTGACCTCACCGAATTCTCGGTGATAGAGAACATTAAATCCCAAATTTTATGGATTTATTCTCGAGAATAAAGGCGAGTAGAATCTTTTTGTTATGACTTCAAGACCTACCTTATAAAACTTTCCAAGTTCGACACCTCGGAGTGGTTTCCACTGGAGGATTCTAAAGCTTGGGTTGGTCGACATACTAGGTTATTTCTACTTCGGCATTAGCATTTCCTCACATCTCGGGGTAAAGGAGAACTTTTACCTCGAGTGTCTTAACTTGCACCTCGGCCTCGATCGGCCTTGAGTTCAGCTTCTATTGATTTCATCTCAATTCATGGTGTATCATCATTGCTCCCCAAACTTGGACACTAACCTACTGTAGCTCAGAGTGCGAAATTGATGGAATCCTGCTATTTCTCATCAATGAACTCGATAAATCCTTGGAAGATGAGTAGTTTTCTTTAAGAGTCGTCTCCTCATTATTCATTCACTAGTTCTCGAAACGCTACCTTTGACTAGTTTGAAGCACTGCTTTCAGCCAATTCAAAGCATTGCCTTCAATTTTTGCATAAGAGGTCGAGCCTCGGGTGCTCAGCACCTGTTCATTGAGATTCAAAGTCTCACTTTCGAAGCGATGCGAGCAATCGAGCGATCATGATTTAGCCATGCATAAGCCATCAGATGATTCGGCGTGATTATAAAAAAGGATTTGAGAGCAACGATTTTACCTTTCGCACTTGTTCTTCTTCCCCAAGAACCCTAACTTCATACTCAATTTCTCTGTTTCTTTCAATGGCTGAGGGTAGCAACTCCGACAATCACCCCTCCGTGCCCCTAGCCTCTTCCATGCCAAGCTTGCCCCTAGAGGGGAGCGTGGTGGTGGCCATTCCAGCCATTCCCGCTACTACTGCGAGAACCACCATCTCTTCTTCACAAACTTGAGGTTCGTTTTCCTTTATTCTTCTTTTGATCTCTTGCTTAAATCAGATTTCTAAGTTTAACGCTTAACAAAGTGGTTAAGATCTAGTATCGAATCATCCAAGGTGAGAGTTAGGAGAAATCTGAATTAAAACATGTTAGGGTCATGTATAGACCGTGTTATAATGTTCAGTGTGATGAATTAATCTCACATTGGATATTGGATAGATATAGTCCAATATATATAGTGAAAAAGACTCAAATCCCATGAGCTTAAAATTTTGGAATGGTTTGGTGTCCGGCTCACTATATGAATCTGGTTTGACACTCTTGCGACTCCTCAATAAGTGGTATCAGAGCTTTAGCTTTGAAGCTGTGCAAACTTTTAAGACCGAAATTGTCGTGATGATACGACTGAATTAAATTGCATTTTAGTCTTATGGTAAAGACCGGCGAGAGGGCACGAGCGCGGGCCCAAGGGCTCCCCAATAAGTGGTATCAAAGCTTCATGTTCGAAGCTGTACAAACTTTTAAAGACCAAAATTATCATATGATGATGCGACTGAATTGAGTCGCATATTAGTCTCATGGAAAAAAAAAGACTGGCGAGGGCGGGTGCGCGGGCTCGAGGGCTCGGGAGTTGGCACGAGGCTGGCGTGAGGCTAGAGAGAGGATGCATTCACGGGCGCCAAGTTGGTGAGCGCATAAGTGCGGGCACCAGAGGGTGGTGAGAGGGTGCAAGCGCAAGGTCGGCAAGGGCGCGGGCACTAGAGGCCGATGTGAGGGTATGGATCACATGGTGGAAGTGGTCAAGTAAAAAAGAGTTCTTGATTAAGAATGTTAAAAATTGATGTAGTCAAATCACACCTGAAGGGGGAGATTGTTATAATGTCAGGTGTGATGAATTAATTCCACATTGGATATTGGATAGATAGAGTCCAATATATATAGTGAAAAAGACTCATATCCCATGATCTTAAGCTTTTGGGATGGTTTGGTATCCGGCTCACTATATGGATCTAGTTTGACACTCTTGCAACTCCCCAACAAGACCGAACCATGGTTTTCAGATTCCCAGACTTGGACCATAAACCTTTCTCTTCTTTTTTTTTTTAGCTCGATAGCATTTTTTTCCCAAAGTTCTTGTGACTGAGTAATTGTAAATCTTTATAGGTAACGAAGGATCTCCTTTAGTCCGAGTTTGGGTGTCTGAATAGACCCTTCGAGGGAAGAGGATAGAATATCTGGTTCAGGTTTTTGGTTTCTCAAATGGTGTTGAGGTCGATATATGAGGCTCAAAAGACAGTAGTTCCACTCTTAAGAATCAATTTGGATACATCTTCTAGGATTAAGATACCCGATAGATAGCTTTACCTCAGGCGTGTGTTATCTGACCTAGACCTTACTTCCGACCAGCTTGTCCCAAATGTGCTAAGGCTCATCACCACATTTCGAGCTTTTATAATAGCCAAGGGGGTTATCCCATCTATGGAGATGTTTTGTGATGCCTTCCGAGCTAGTCGTAGCTCAAGGGCAGATGGGAGATGGTACTTCTCTCCATAGAAAGATTGTCACTTATTTGGGCAAATCCTTCATTGATTCATTTTTTGAAAGACCACCCAATAAGGATTTTTCGGAGGGAGGACTTTAGACTCTGAGGTAAATGAGGAACACCTTCCGAGCATAGAAAACCTCCTAATGCATCTCCTAAAATTTGGCAGCTACCTTGTTCATGGTCTTCGAAGATGGTGAAATTAAGATAGGCCCTAAGGTGGTTGAGTGAGGCATAACTTTCTTCACTCGATCTCTTGGTGTCTTGTGAGTGGGATACAATTCGTTGAACTTCAGAATGTTGAGTTTCTCCTTATTATTTTTTGACTTTTTTGCTTTGTGTGTAGGACTTGATAGGATTGCTTTCATGAAATAGTGACTCCGGAGACAAGCTAGTGCACCCCGAGTTGCCCCAACACCCTTGCCTCGGAGGTCGAAAAACACAAATGGAGATGAGGGGCCCTTCAACCAACCAACTTCAACTAGGAAGGAGAAGAAGAAAAGGTTGCACACTTCGGGAAATGAAGTTCTTGTGGAGCTCTCTGAGTCAACTAGATTGGATAAAAAGAAGAAGAAAAGGAAGTTTCAAACGTCAGTGGGTGAAGGCAGCAGCCCTATGGCCCCTAGTGAACAAAGAAAGAGCTCTCCTTCGGTTGCTAAGGTCGAGCCCACCATGGGACAGCTCTCAAAGCTGAATCGCCATATGAGGTGGTAAATATCACCTTGTCACCTTTCCATCAACCGAGAGCAGGCACATCAAGTCCTCTTGAGGCAAGGCAGTCGGGTAAAGAGGCCATTGAAGAAGGCCCTGAACCCGAGGAGACCTTCCGCTCCAACTCTCAGATAGCATAGATGACCCCCACTAAACTATTTATTGATGGGGTGAATCCTGCTCGTGATGTGAGTATTCCTTTGTCACCTCAAAATTTAGATTTATTGCTTTTTTAACAATTACTTCAGTTTGCAGATTGCAGAGTATTTTCATTTTGTAGAGAAGTATTACCTCGAGGCCAAGAAGGAAGTCACCTCAAACCACAAGAGATATTGTAATATGGACCTCAAAAAGGACATACTTCAATCCTCAAGCATAACAGTTGAGTTGTACGATGTCACTTGCATTGATAGGGTTTGGCAAAGGCTTACCAAACCCCCGTCTTGAAGATGAAACCAGACCACCTTACGAGGACCCTCCTAGCACCAGTTCAAATTATTCCCTCAGTTCTTCTGAGGACAACAATGGTCCAACTAAAGCTCCAACCTCTTCTATATAGACCAAAAAATTCTATTGTAGCTCATACTAGAGCATTACCTTCTTTTGTAAACCCTTTCTTTATCATAAAAAAAATATTTTTTGTTTAGATGTCTTCATAGTAAATTACTTACTATTTCTAACTGATTCGACTTTTTGAGCACGATTTGCAAGTCTTAGCTCAGTTAATGTTGGGAAAGCATCCCTCGGCTTTGACCTAGTATTGAGTATGAACATCACTATGCGGACCCATAGGGTGTTCTTTGAATGATACCCCATCGTGTCAACTTCCCAAGTGGGGTGACGTAATACTTAGGTGGGATTAGTGCCCTAACACTATTGGTGGGTCTTAGAACATCACCTAGGTAGACCCATGGTCTTGTGTCTTAGTTACTCTTTGTAAAGCGGAGACTTAGGGCCATGGAGTGTCATGCTTAGATGATTTGATTTTATACTTCGGCGGAGCGAGGGCTTCGCACCTCAGAGTACCTCAAGCTTCATATCTTGGTAAATCAAGGCCTTGGTTCCTAGATGGATCCAAGTCTTTATGCCTCAATGAGCCAAGGTCTTTGTGCCTCTACAGATTGAGGTCTTTATGCCTGGGTGAACTCTGGTCTTTGCGCCTTGGCAGACCGAGGTCTTTGCGATTCGGCAAACTAAGATCTTTATGCCTCAACAAACCCAGGTCTTTGCACCTCGGCAGACTGAGGTCTTTGTGTCTTGATGGACCGAGGTCTTTATGTCTAAGCAGACCCAGGTCTTTGTACCTCGACAGACCGAGGTCTTTATGTATGGGTGGACTCAAGTCTTTACGAGGTCAGAGTTAACACTTTGCTAAAGTTTCAATTATTCTTAAAAGATAAAAAGAATAAATTTTATTTCAAAGACAAGGTTTAAAGATAAAACTTTCTCAAGTTGTCAACATGCCACATCCTTGGAAGGGCTTCTCCATCCCCACACTCCAGTTTGTATGCTCTTGGTCTTACAACTCGAGTGATTCTGTATAAGCCCACCCATGTTGGCAATAGCTTGTCTGAATCTTGGTCGGTGAGTTTAGTTTGGCGTAATACCCAATCTCCCAACTATAACTCTCTGCTGCGAACTTGAGTGTTATAATATCAAGCCACTCATCCTTGGTATTCTATGATCCTAGTGTAACTTTTCTCCTAAGCTTCCAATACCAAGTCTTTTTCTACTCTATTCTTGCCTTAGGATCATAGTTCCTAAGCTGGGGCAAGGTGAGGCTGACCTCTATAGAAATGACTGCTTCAACTCTGTAAGCAAGCAGGAACAATGATTTGCCTATCGAGGTCTAAGGGATCATACAATATGACCACAGAACATGAGTCAACTCTTTGACCCAAGCTTCTTTGGCCCTCTCTATGTATTTCTTTATCTTTGTAAGCAAAGATCAATTAGTTATCTCAACTAGCCTGTTTGACTGTGGATGTGCAAACAAGGTAATCTTTTACTAAATGTGGAGGCTATTGCAATAATCATTGAATCTCAAGTTATCAAACTGCTTCCCATTGTCTGTAATAATGGCACGAGATAATGTAAACCTGTAGATTTTTTTTGCCAAAGAAACTCTTGTACCTTTTCATCTGTAATGCTTACGAGAGGCTTGGCTTCCATCTACTTAGTGAAATAGTCGACAGTGACTAATAAAAATTTTCTTTGTCCTGAGATGGAAAAAATGGACCAAATATATTCATTTCTCATTGATCAAGTAGCCACACTGTCTGGGTTTGTTGGAGCCGAACTATGGGGTTGTGATAGATTAAGGTATGGCTCTGACACTGCTCACATTTGGAAATAAACTCCATTACTTCGGAGGCCAATTTAAGCCAATAGTAGCCTTGTCTTAAGAGTTTATGAGTTGAAGTTTGTCTTCTCCCATAACTCCCGCAAATTCCTTCATACATTTCTCGAAGGGCATACTCGACCTCATTTGGCCATAGGCATCACAAGAAAGGTCTTGAAAAGGATCTTTTGTATAGAACTTTGCTATCAAGATGAAGTTTGGGGCTAGTCTCTTAATTCTCTGAGCTTCTTTTAGATATTCAGGAAGTTGGCCATTTTTGAGATACAAGGTGATGGAGTCCCTTCAGCAAGGCTCTTCTTTAGGTTGATATACCTTTTCCCCCTAAGAGTAGCTTGGAGCTTGAAGATGTTCTACAAATATTTGTTTTGGCCTTGAATATGAGGTTGTTGAAGCTAGTCATGCCAATGCATCTGCTTCGGTGTGGTTATTCCAGGGTACTTCGCAAATTGTTACTTGATTAAACTTTGTGATGAGCTTTTGAACCTCGGCCAAGTATTTGGTCATAGTATCATCCTTTGCTTCATATTCTCCATTGACTTGATGACAGCTCAATTGGGAGTGCTAAGCACTCTTAACTTTTTTTCTCCTGTCGCTATCGCTACACACAATTCGAGCAAGAGAGCTTCATACTCTGCTATATTACTTGAAGCCTCAAATTCCAATCAACCAATCCCATAACCCAATTCACAAGAGAAGCCATCTACATGAACCTCCCAAGGTTTAGATTTTGGCCCTACGGGATATGAAGTTATTTCACACCAAGAATTCTGTTAAGGCTTAAGCCTTAATAGCTTTCCAAGATTCAAAACTTACCTCAAACTCACTCAGCTCGATAGACCACTTAAGAAATTACCCCAAGGTTTATGGCTTTCGCAAAGTTTACCAAAGCGAAAGGTTGGTGAGTATTGCAACAGGATGTGCTTGAAAATATGGGCAAAATTTTCAAGCCCCCAAGACTACAATATAAGCTAATATCTCCAATGGAGAATATCGAACCTCAACTTTTGAAAGTACATAGCTTATATAGTATATGGGGTGTTATTTTCCTCCTTGGTTGCTTACTAGGACTGAGCTGCCGGCCTAATCCGAGAATGCTACATAGAGAAATAACACCTCATTTGGTTCTGTCCTTACTAGAAGTAGAGGCTCAGCTACGTACCTCTTGAGAGGTCTTCAAAAACTCAGCTACACTCTTTAATCCATTCCAATCTGAAACTTTTCTTTAGAACTTTGGAGAAGAGTGAACAATTTTTACTTGTCCTAGACAAAAAGCAATTGAGTGCTGTCAATCGACTTGTGAGCCTTTGTACCTCTTTAATAGAGCTAGGTGGCTTTATCTCAAGTATTGCTCTAATTGTTTTTAGGATTTGCTTATATTCTTTGTTCTAAGACTAGGTACCCAAAAAATTTCCTCGAGCTTACACCAAAAGCACGCTTCTTTGGGTTCAGTCCCATTTTGTATTTTCATAGTGTGTCAAAAAATTCTTTAAAGTCTTTAAGATGTTCTTCAGCTCTGGGACTCTTCACAAGCATATAATCAACATATACTTCCATATTTCTATTGGGTTAATATTCAAAGACCTTGTTTACCATCCACTAGTACATCGCACCAGCGTTCTTTAGCGCAAAAGGCATCATTGTGTAGCAGAAGGTTTTATGATTGGTAATGAAGGCCATCTTTTCTTCATCCTTAGGATGCATCCCAATTTGCTGATAACCTAAAAATACATCGAGAAAACTTAAATCTAATGTCCCGAGATAGAGTCGACGAGCTAGTCAATTTGAGGTAAGGGGTAACTATCCTTCAGGCATACTTTGTTGAGGTCAGTAAAGTACACACATATCCTCCATTTGTCATTTGGCTTTCTCATCATCACCATATTGGCGAGCCACTTGGGATAGTATGCTTTTTTGATGAATCCTGCATTAAGCAGTTTATTTACTTCATCGGCAATGGCCTTTTAGCGTGCGGAGGCAAAGTGTCTTTTCTTTTGTTTGACTGGCTTATAGTTCTCTACCATGACAAGTTCATATTGGGTCACCAAAGGATTTATACCCGGCAAATCTTTAGGATACTATGTACAGATGTCTTGATTCTTTTACAAGAACTTGCAGAGCTTGGTTTGAAGAGGTTCATTGAGGTTTGTTCCAAGCTTCACAGTTTATCCTGAGCTCCCATCGACAATGTTGTTAACTAGTCACTCAATAGGTTCGGCTTGCATTCTCTTCGGGCCTTCAACAAATGCTTTAATTTCTAAGATCGTCAAGCTTTTCCCTTTCTCACCGAGCTATTTTTCTAGTAAACTAACTTGCACTTTCTTGCTAGATTTTGGTCTCCCCAAATCTCACTTGTGTCATGCCTAATGAAAAATCTCATAACTAGATGAAAGGTGGAAATTACCACTTCTAGTTAGTTCAAGGCCGGTCAACCAGATATAATATTGTAAGATGAGTGAGTCTGAACCACCACAAATTTAGTTTTGACTATGGAGCTCTTCGAGCTTTCGCCGAAGATTAAAAGCAACTTGATCATGTCAAGTGGAGTGACTGAATGTTTTGCATACCTAGTCAACATCCCCATATATGGCTCTAACTTTGATTTTGTCTTTATCTGATCATAAGCACAAGTGAACAGAATATTGGCCGAGCTCTCCATATCCACCATTACACGCTATATGAAGTAGTAATCCAAAATCACCGAGATAACTAGAGTGTCATTATAAGGATCCAAAATACCTTGGATATCTCTTGCCGAGAATACTATATCTGCATGCTCGTGGTTGCCATGTCACATTTGACTTCTTTACAATCCTCTTACCCCCCCAGTGATAACTTAGTGTTTGGAAGTTGAGGCTAAGGTTTCACTTGATGTTGTTGGATTGATGAGTATCATATTAAGATGACCCTCAATTTGTTGGTATTGTAACTCGGGTGTAGGACTCCTTTAAGGAGAACCTCATGATTGATCTTCTTGAATGGGTGCTTCATCAACTCTTTGCCCTCAGCAAATAAAGTGCCGCAAGTTCCCTTCCCTAATGAGTCTCTCAATCTCATTCTTGAGATGCCGACATTCTTCAGTGTCATGACCATTGTCTTTGTGAAATCAAAAATACTTCGATCAATCCAATTATCACCTATTTGAGGTGATGGATGGTGGCTTTTTCAAAGGATCTCGATGTTCTATCTAAGCCAACACTTCCGTTCTGAAGTTGCTTAGTGGTGTATAAGCTCAAAATTCCTGTTGGCATTTCCTTCACTTAATCTTCTGCTCTTTTGACCCGGATGATTTTTCCTCCTAACCCTCTTTTTTTATTTACCTCAGCCCTTATATTCCTTTTTGGCCAACATAACTTTCTTAGCATCAATGTGTTCTTGGGCAACTTGGATAAACTTGGTCAAGGTCTTGGGGGGTCTCTGAACCATCTCATAGACTACCCGAGGCTGCCTTATCCCATTAATTGCTATAGCAAGGATGATAGAACTATTGAACTCGGACACCTCCAATCGAGCCGCGTTGAATCGAGCTAGATACTTCCTCAAACTTTCTCCCTCTTGTTGCCTCAAGGTCAAGAGTGTAGAGGGGTTCTTTCGTCGAGGCACCAAAGAGATAAATTGTTGTTTGAACCTGTTTGTTAGATCATCAAAGCATGTAATTTAGTTCTTCAGTAGCCCTACATACCATGCCTGAGCTTGTCCTTGAAGTATCATATGAAATGCTTTACAAATGGTTAAATCTCATGCGCCTTGGAGGATCATAACATTCCTAAAAGTGCTTAAGTGATCAATGGGATCTTTGAAACCATCATACATCTCATACAGGGGAGGACGAAATACGAGGGAGGATGAAACTTTGATTGTACTGGAGAATAGGTAATCTTGGGAATGAGGGACACATCATACCTTGCAGAATTAGGATGAGTAAGGACGCTCGACATTCTCCACATCATCTGTGAAGCATCTTCCCATTGAGCAAGGCAGAAGCCTTACAGTTAAAGGTAGAACTACTTCGACTGGAACTTGCCTCAGAATGAGAGGCTAAAGAAAAAATTTCCAAGGAACAGGACTTGATCCAAGCATAGCTTATAGTGGCTGAGGATCAAAAGACCAAGGCTAAGGTAGAGCGAGATTTGGCTTGCCAAGAAGGTGACCGACTGTAAAAGTTTCAAGCCGCTGATCTTCTCAAATTGCAAGAGGGTACCATTACAAATTTCTAGGGTAGCCGAGAATGAGCTTCTAATTCATTTGTAGTATCATCTTCATCAACTCCATAACCTTCTTTTAAGTTTCATCTTTCTCTTTGCCTTACTATCTCAACTTTTCTTACACTTTTATGGTCACTTCTTAATTAGAGCTTTTAGTTATGACCAAGGCTTCTATCAAAACATGGTAGTCTATGTCTTGAGAATCAGATCTAGGTGCAGCCATCGTCGGAGAGTTTTTGGCGATCTTCTTCATGATTTTTTTGTACAGGGTGACCAAGGAGGTGGCCTAGTGGATCTAGTTCTCAATGGATTGTATGGGCTGAAGCCAATCTCGGACTAGGACTCCGTCAACTGTGGTATTTTCATTGAGAACTGCTCCGCTATCTTCTCTTGTCCACATCTTGGAAAGAAGTTTTGGTTATACCGCTGGCAATAAGGGCTTTGACATCTCAAAATTAGCCTGAGGGGCAGACTGCTTCCATGTTGGTGGAATCGCACAATTCATCCAATAGCTCGACTTAACCCACTACAAGAACCTCAGGGGGTCCCTTGTAAACTATTCTCGAGATGCTCGTGGCTCCTCCTGACTCGGTGAGTCAACAAGAGTTCCAAGCATTGACTGAGGTAGTTCAGCAAATGATGCAGATGTTGGAAGCTCAAGCTCAAATAATGCAAAACCTCCACTCTTAATCTCAAGTTTCACTTCAAGATAAGTCTTTGAGCTTATATGATGAATCACACCCACAAGTTATCAGTTAGCCGCATTATAGCGAGCATCATCGACAAGGCAAAGCCCTCCTATGAGAATCTCTTTATAGCACCAAGTTTCGGAGGGTCACGAGGAATATGACTCGGCTAATGAGGCTATATATCATACTTATGCAAGTCGAGCCTCTGACAGTCAAATTAGGACGGAGATCTAAGAAATCTAAAAATGGAATGAATAATTAGACATTAATCTTTACCTTCTTGAATATTGATCTATTTATAGGACACAAGTACATCAAGATTCTGTGACCTTCGGTGCCCTGACCTCGTTGGTTTTTCCGTGATAGAGATCATTGAATCCCAAAATTCATGGATTTATTTCCAAGAATAAAGGCGAGTAGAATTTTTCCGTTTTGACTTCAAGACCTACCTTATAAAATTTCCCACGTTCAGCAACTCGGAGTGGTTTCCACAGGAAGATTCTAAAGTTTTGGTGGATTGACATACCAGGTTATTTTTACTTCATTATTGGCACTTCCTCGCACCTCAATATAAAGAAGAACTTTTACCTTGGGTGTCTTAGTTTGCACCTCGGCATTGATCAACCTTTAGTTCGACTTCTATTAATTTCATCTCGGTTCATGGTGTATCATCAAAAATAAATAACAAATTTTTAAATTTACTCTCACACAACCAAACTTCTACCCTAAAATTTTACTCGTGATGGCGCTAAGGTTCACCCACCTCAACCCGTCAAACTCGCACAAGCCTACGAGAGTATAGAGGAGAAGAGAAGTGCAACAACTTTGTCAACCTTTTATTACTCACATAAAAGAAATACAACTCTAATACGGAGTGACACTATAAGTCTCTCTCTACCTGTGTATGTCCCCAGCTCAATAGACCCCTGTCTATTTATAATGCACCCATATGGTTGTGAGCCACCCATAGAGATTATGGAGAACATACTCCCACAATATTCTCCATGTAGCCCACTTGTTGGAGATCATGGAGAACATTAATGTTCTCCCTGCAGTCCACCTGTTAAAGGTCATGGAAAACTTGCTCCCATAATATTCTCCCTGCAGCCCATCTGTTGGAGATCATGGAGAACATGTTCCACAATGTGCTTCCTACAGTTTTCAGCTGCAGCCATTTATCCCATGAGCACTCAATTGTCTATTTGTTGGTCACATGTCCTTTGACAGGTACAGCCTCTGATTCTCCAGTCTGCAGTCATGCGTTTTCAGCCTGCAGCGTCAAATGTCCAAGTTGTTCACACGCTCCTGCAGCTCACTTTAACAAACTTGTCCCGCTACTTACTCTGTAGGATTATTTGGACTGTTTGAGTCTTTATTCGAACATATAGTGACTCTGTTACTTGCTGCTATATGTGTTGTCCATACACACATATGTTGAAGACAGTCCGTCGCTTCGCATGATCACGCGTTCCCTCACATGAAACTCTTCGTAGTGGCACAGACTATCATATCTGGTTGTTTCCTCTTATATGTATTGTTTGTATATACATACGTTAGAGGTACTCCATTATTTTCGAAATCACGAATTCCGCTATATAATCTCATTGTGAGTGGTACCCCGAACGGATACGTGAACTCACCGGATACCGTCACTTCAAATTTTCTTGATACCTGATTGTAAAATGTCAAGGCGGTGCCCATAATATTGCGAGATTCTAGGGAACTATATGCAATTTTCCCCCGAGCTATCCGGGCCCATTCGATCAAAAGCAATAACGTCACGAGTCGCACTTAAAATACTTTAATTAACTTTCATTTAAAAAAAATGCTTGAGAGGATCAAACATTTCCACCCTTACGAAAATAGGGTTTTGTCGATTCAAAGTGCCATGATGGTGCAAAACTCATTCTTTTCCCGACAAAAGAATCTTCGCTGATAGCGGTTGTTTCATGAAAACAATTATTTTTAAAAATTATTTAAATCTGAAATACGATGAACTCAAGTCTATCGATCGCGATCGCGACGTTTATTACTCACAATTTAAATATTGCCAAATAATCGTTTACGGCATTGGTGCAATCAGCAGCATCTGTGGAATTATCGAAAGTGCTGCAAAGGTGATTTACATGTTACCTGATGCTTAATATGTCATTAAGAAATTTCCCTATTATTTCAACCTACAATTTGGATCGTCTTCATTAAAAAATTACAGGCGAAGCGGGCATGAACAGAATCAAGCATTGGAAAATTATAATTAAATTCTATAATCTCTAAAACATTTTGGGGGCTGGCGAGAACTCAGAGTTGGTAGGTCCATGGGCTACAGTGCTCAAAGACCCCTTTTCTCCATTATTTTTTCTTTTATTTTTGGTTAAAGGTAAAGCATGAGATATTGGGGTCTGACAAGGACTCAAGTGAATCATCTCCCATATTATATAGACTCCCAAGTGTGCCCTCTCCCATGAGATTTGCTGCATTTCATCTTCTCCTCATTGTCTTAGAGAGAGAAAGATGAAGGGCAGAGTTGGAGAAGATGTCGAAGGAGGAGATCATGGAAGGCGAGGTATGCCGACGGATGGTACTTGTTAGTATGTTATTTATATGTTAAACTGTTTATAAAGACAAAAATTTTTCAAGTTTAAACCGATCTTTTTAAGTATAGTCAATGTAGCTAATAACGAAAAGCTAAACTTAGCTGAACCTTGACACGGATCAAATTTAAATCGAGGGATTTTGTTGCAGGGACGGTGTGGACGGCAACGGCGCACATAGTGGCGGCGGTGATCGGGTCTGGCGTGCTCGCACTAGCATGGAGCGTGGCACAGCTGGGCTGGGTGGTCGGCCCGCTGGTGCTTCTCGGCTTCTCCTGCGTCACCTACTACACCTCCACCCTCCTCGCCAATTGCTACCGCTACCCCGACCCCGTCACCGGGACCATCAACCATGCCTACATGGACGCCGTCAGAGCGTATTTGGGTATTCATAAATTTTTTACCAGCTCGATAACTCCGACGAGCCATATGTCATTTCCCTGATTTTGATGCAGGTCCTAGACAGGTGTTCTTCTGTGGATGTGCTCAGTACGTCAACCTCTGGGGAACCATGGTTGGGTACACGATCACAGCCAGCACCAGCATGATGTAGGTCACCAACTCTCCCATCCGCCTTTTCCATTTTTTTTGAAATTAGCTCGAAATTTATTTATTTATTTATTTATTTGTTGTTGAAACCAAGTGCTGTCAAGCGGGTGAACCGGTTCCATGCCAACGGGCACGACCCCATATCGGGCTCGTCGGGGACGATGTTCATGCTCATCTTCGGGATGGCACAGGTTGTCCTGTCACAGTTCCCGAGCCTCGAGAACATCACCTGGCTCTCGGTCGTCGCCGTCGCCACCTCCTTCTCTTACTCCTTCATCAGCCTCGGGCTCTGCGCTGCAAAATGGGTCTCCCATGGCGACTTCCGGGGCACCCTGACTGGAACCAGCGGCCACCGCAAGCCCATGAACGTTTTGCTCGCCCTTGGCAATGTGGCCTTCGCCTATACATTCGCCGATGTCTTAATTGAAATTCAGGTAAACTATAGAGGTGTTCTTCATGCAAAATGGGTGTTTTTCATAAAAACCCATAAATTTTCAATGTGTACACGATTGCAGAACACGCTCAAGTCACCACCTGCAGAAAACAAGACGATGAAGCGGGCGACGTTCTACGGGATCGGGCTCACGGCTATCTTCTACATAGCCCTCGGCTGCATCGGCTATGCGGCCTTCGGGAATGATGCCCCGGGAAACATCCTCAACGGCGGCTTCTACGAGCCTTTCTGGTTGGTCGACATCGCCAACATCTGCGTCATCATCCATCTCGTCGGAGCCTATCAGGCACGTATACAGTATCTCTCACAATCGGTCAATTGCAAGACCCATGAAGTCTTAACACATGCGCGTTACACTGTAGGTGTATGCACAGCCAATATTCGCCCGACTGGAAGAGTGGATCGCTGCCCGGTGGCCCGATGCCAAGTTCATCAACAAGACGTACACCATCGGCAACCTGAGCTTCACGATGGCGAAGCTGGTTCTCCGGACGCTGCTGATCATGGTGACCACGCTGGTGGCGATGCTGGTGCCGCTGTTCAACGCGATACTGGGGATTATCGGCGCGCTGAGCTTCTGGCCGCTCGGCGTCTACTTCCCGGTGGCGATGCATGTATCGCAAGAGAAGCTACTGCGCGGCTCGCGCAGGTGGCTCACGCTGCAGGCTATGAGCATGTTCTGCCTAGCCATCTCTATTGCTGCTAGTGTTGGTTCTGTTTCAGACATTGTCAGCAACCTAAAGCTCGCAGCGCCTTTCAAGACTGTGTATTGATATTGAAGAAATTATATGTTTGTGTAAGATCTTCTGAGTTCTCCGGCCACTGATTTTTGGGTTTCAAACTGTATCTTTGTAGCTTTTCTGAATGCCATGAATATTTTATGATGACCTACTGAGGTAAGAGCATCATCATCCAAATAGAATTAAATAAATTATATATGAATTATCATCCAAATAAAATGTCTCCCAATTGAGACGGAGAGAGGACTAGGGATTGCCTTGCGGCCTGTGATGATTTATTCAACAAATCTGGTTAAATACAAACAAATTACATACACTAATCAAATGTTGATATAGCTAAGGGTGTAAACGAGGTGAGCTGAGTGGCTAGACTCAGCTCCAAAACTAAATAGCTTGAGCTCGAGCCGAGCCGAGCCGGCTCAGCTCAAATATATTTTTTTAAAAAAATTAATTTTTTAATTTTTTTTAATTAATTTATATTAAAATAATTTTAAAAATTACAAAAAATTATTTAAAAAATCATCTATAACATCACAAATTATAATTTATAAATTTATAATAAAAATATTAAACATAAGAAATTTATTGATAATGCTAACAATATATATATAATTTAAAAATATGGATATTAAAAAATCATACTAATAAAATAATATTTAAATATAAAAAATTATTTGAATTACACCATCACAATTAAATAATTAATTATATATTGTATATTGTATTTTTAAAATTATTTTTTTATATTTAAAAAAATTTCAAACTAAAATCGAGTGAGCCAGTTCCAACTCAAGCTCGGCTCATTACCAAATGAGGCGAAAGAAGAAGAGCCAAATTCAAATTATTTATAAGTTAGAAGCTAAATTGGCATACCTGAATACAGCCAATGACATCTCAACCTCCACATGAAAAACGAAATCAGAGGAAGCAATTGTAGCTGGTCACTATTAACTCAAGGAATATCTAAACTCAACTCTGTTGGTTTGCGGGAATGCTAACTACTTGGGAAAACACATTACAAGCAATGCAGTTTCAAGCCTTACCCTATATTCATCTGCCGCTTGCAGAATACGGAAAAGCTCTACTACAAACACGAAAAGTCAGGTACTTCCAGGGCTGTAAACCAGCCGAGCTCAAATCCAGCTCGGCTTAATTTTAAAAATTTATTTATATTAAAATAATTTTTAATATTTAATATTAAAATAATAAATTAACAGAATAATATTTAAATATAAAAAAACATATTTACTATAATTTCACATTAAATAATTAAATATAAATTATATATCATAAGATATATTTTTAAAATTATAGTTTTTTTAATATTAAAAAATAAACAGGTTCTAGAGTTGAAATCAAACAAATCGAGCTCAACTCATTTAATAAACAAAGTTTTTTAACTCAAGCTCAGTTCATTTTTTAACAAGTCGAGCTCAAGCTGCAAACTAAATTAACACTTCTAGATACCACCAGTGACAATAAAACATATTAACTTTGCTCGAATAAAACATAATCAGAATCCCTATATCACCGAATAATCATAGTAATAAGAAAAAAAATGTCACCAATATATTAACATCAAAACAAAATGAGTTATGACCAAAAAAAGAAAAACTTATTACTATTAAGAAAAATAGTCATCTTATTTTATAAATTTACAAAAACATAAATCAATTAAAATATTTAAAAAACATTTTACTTTAATTTAATTTTATTAATTAAATTAATATGAAAAACTGAATTATTTTCATTTAATTTTATTTTAAACACCCAACTATCGAAAAATTAATTTGACAAAATTAATTTTCAAATTGTTATTATCATAAAATCAAGCAATCAATTTTTTATAAAAACTAAAAATGAAATAAATTATTTTAATAATTATTTATAGTAAAATAAAAATAATTTTAATCAAGTTGTTTTTTATAAATTTATAATATAAAACGAGTAATTTTTTAATAATAATGATAATATAAATAATTTTTTTCACATTCATAATCAAGCAGGTGATTATAGATGGTTACTTGTTGAAAACTCAAAACAAAATAAGCAAAAACCATTAACGCAGCAATTACTACAAAATGTAGATTAAGAACATTGTTGTGTGACATTTGCTACAACTATATCATGGCAGAATAAAATTAACACTCTGTGCACCCAAAACCTACATCCTAATGTTGAAGTAGTCAGGATCAAAATGATGCAATCTTACATAACCATCTTCACCTCCACTTGAGAAGCTGTCAACAAGGGACAAAAAATCAGGGGAATCAAACAGTGATTTACTTAAGCAGACTAAGGATTTATTTATAATAATGTCAAACAATGGCAATTCCACAAAACCAATAACAATTAATTGGAAAATATAAAGTCTTTCAAATAGTAATTTATTTGGTACATAAACAAAAGAAATACATCCCCTACGCTAAAATCTCTCACCATTTATCAAGCCCCCATTTGTCTCTAAAGTTGACCAACGGGATTTAACTGGTTACTATATGGATCTTATTACATGATATAAACCATAAACAGGGAATAGTAGGAATTAAAAAGCCCTTCATTGTCTCATGTTAACACCATCAGACGTTTTGCTAGCATAAGAAAACATGAACACAACATAAACAAAACATAATACTGGGCCAGCCACTTAAAATGTTAATATATCTGTATACAAGTGATCATATCTACAATGGCTTTCTTATCCTGCATATGCAGTATTACCAAATAAATATATACAAGTAAAATAGCTGCTCTCATATTCTTTGGTAGCAGCATTAAAAATGCCTCAGAATAGCATATATTTCTAACTATACGAAAAGCTTGTAAAGAAAGCGAAAACCAAATAGAGAAGCTTAGAAACACAGAATTATCGGGAAGTAACGAGCCAATGAAATGCGGAAAACCTGAACATATCCCATTTAACCAATTCTAGAGCATACTTTCTACGAATTTAACCAATAAATCAGGAAATGAAACTTATATAGCAGCTCTCAGATTTTTCAGCATCAGCCTTCATTTTATCTCAGAATTTCATGTAATACAACGAACTTCGAGAAAAGAAGTAACAAGCAAGTAGGCAAAAACAAAAGGGAAAAAGTAAAATCATGTGGAAGCAACGGACATGAAAAATGGATAACTAGATATTAACCTCAAAACATTCAACAACCAAAACATTATGAATCATTGATTACAAACACATTAATGTGCAGAGAGGACTCATCTACCCAGTCTTCAAGCTTTATAAAGAGATAACAGTCTCTCAAGCATGGCCCGGTTATCTCATACAACAAACAAAAGAAATAGAATTGTAATGCCAATTAGCTGCATGAGCTAGGATAGAACAAACTTAACATGAAGAGACAAAAAACTTCCAACAGAATACTCATAATTACCTCCAAAACAAATGATTAGCTTCACTAACAATTTAAATTATATTTTCACTTCAACTCACACAAACTGCTACTTCAAACAATTGCAACCCTCAGTTGTCCATAAATCAGTCCACACATCAAATGTTATTCCTCTTTCAATTGGGGTTCTTTTTTGTAATTAAAAATGTGTAAATATCAACAACAAAATCAACTAAAATCAAAATCATCAGCAAATGCAGCTCTCATATCCTCTTTCAAATATCAGCCAATAGATTTTCTCAGAATAGCATATATTACCAAACATGGCATCAATCACTCAGCCACGTAAACCATCTTTCTAAAAGATTTGGGAGAATGGAAGCTAAATAAAAGGAAACAAACTACACATCAATGCTTCGTGAAGACATCCAATCTCAGAAATAGATATTGAGAAAGAGGTGACACAAAGACAAATAAAATCATTCAAAGTTGTTTGAATTCAAGATAAAGCCAAACACCTAGTTGGTTCATGCATAAAGCTAAATGCTTGGTTCATTGATAACCATGAAGATGGAGAAAACAATATTATGCATTCTGTATAAAAAAGATCACACTAATGATAAAACTATGCAGCTCTCATATTCTCTTTCCAATATCAGCCAATTGGTTTTCTCAGAATAGCGTATATTGCCAAACATGGCATCGATCATTGAGCTGCATAAACCATCTTTATAGGAGAAATGGAAGAATGGAAATATGCTAACCTGAAACAATAAGGTACAAACTGGGCTTTGCTTCATGAAGAAAGTTGTATACCCTCAGAGAAATCAAAAGAGATTCTAAAGAAGGCAATAAATTATTCGAATTTGATAGAATTCAACACAGAGCTAATACTAGTTGGTTCATGCACAAGTCTGAGGATGAAGAAAACATTATGATGGCATTCTGTATGTAGGATATGCAGCAAGGAGCAAAATATGTAGGATATGCCACAAATATGGCAAAAGAAGGTATACACAGGCAATTCCTCAAATAATAAAATATCCTTTCCAAGAAAAAGAAATTCCAAACCATCAATCTGCAAGTAATGAAACAACAAAAAAGGTAGAAAGAAACCTTCTTCCATCGGGATTAAAAGCCAGAGCATTGATAGGACCAAAGTGTCCTTTAACACCACCAATTTCTTCTTGAAGGATCTGTTTGAAAAGTACAAGCAAATTAATCAACATTCTCTCAAACACAAGCATTACGGAAACATCGTGTTAGTCAAGGTTCTTAAAAGCTTATGTATCACTCGCCTTGTGAAAGAATTTTGCCTCAAACTTCCCTGCACGGCGATCAGTTGTTGTTACATGCGATGCCTCCTGACCACCACCAATCACGACCTAAAAAAAAAAACTCAATCTCACTGAGTCCTAAGATAGATCTAACATAATGATACAACTTGAAAGAGAATTCAACAATGACAGTAGGAAGCACTTTTTTGAAGCAACAGTAGATATAATACTTAGCCCCAGATAATTAGGCATATAAATCATCACAAGCAAGAAAAATAGTTTTTTTTTTTTTGTAATAGACAGACCCAACCTGATTGAACTCAGAAAGAAGCAAGGCATAGAAAGTTCATGCAGACCCAATCCAATAAAGAAAGTAAGACCAATACATACATGATCAAGAAGTGGAGAAATTGCACAAGCATTGACTGGGCGCTCTGTCACATATGTCTTGATAAGAGTCAGAGTTCTGATATCCCAGAGCTGCAAATCACAAAAATATAAAGGAATAAAAGCACAAAACAGGTCAAACGAAGTCCACATAGAAAGTTAACAGCTAATAAGTAGAAGAATATCATAAACAGCTCACCTTAGCAGATTTGTCCAAAGAACCAGTTAGGAAATGAGACCCATCTGCAGATTTTGACAATGAAGTGACTGTTTTCTGATGGCCATTCTCTTTATCTGACTCTTTCAAAAGTTGTCCAGTCTGCATATACGTAATGCAAGACCCATATTTTAGTTTAAAGTTGACCATAGAAAATAAAGAATGGCTAGCTGAAACCAATTAATCTGCTTACAATCCTTGCACGAATTTGCTTAACAAGCTGTGAATTACTGAAATATAAGCATACAAAGCATCACAAGAGTTTTTGAACACAAAATTGACACAAACATTGACCTAAAGAATGAATAAAATTTAACCTTAACTTATCAAGCTCTAGGCACAGTCAAAATTACTTTCAATAACAAAATCATCATCACATGAGATGTTCTATACCTCGGCCCAAACCTTTCTGGTTCATCAGCATGGTAGATGTAAATGAATGTAAGGTGAATATGTTAGCACAAAGCTCACGGTTGTTCAATCTTGGAATTTCTTAGACACGAAAGAGTACAATGAGATTCAAATTTGAGTGAACTGTAGTTTCTCCACATGCATTTCTAGATATTTATGCCTCTGAGTTGCAGAATCAGGTGAATATGAAAAAGACCAACACAAAATTCATGCTCACCAGAATAATCTTAAAAGATAGTCCCATTGTAAGATCAGTTTGCATTTTCCACATCAAAATCAGTTGTTTTTGCAAAACAGAATGAATAAACATATGGGATACACCATCATCTCAGAAAGATCAAAAAGAAGAAAATCAAAATGCAACCAATTGGAAAATACAGTGCAACCATGCCCAATAGATAAAGAACGGAGACTTCGCCAGATCCAAGAACTATCCAAATTAAAGAGAGGTGCAGCCAAAGAAGCTCTAGTCACATGGTTTGTGGTACATTATGACTTCATAAACATGGAATTCTACAATTCCTTTTCCATGTAGCATCTGCTAGTCTGTCATATGCTACAGACATCTTTACTGTAAATAATACAGCAAGAGATGCAACAAAACCAAAAAAACAAAATAAAAAGACAAACATACCTCAGCATCCCAGATACGGACAACTGAATCTTCACCAGCACTAATTATAGTCTTGTTCAAAGGTCCCCAGACAGCTCTATTGATTCTTCCTTGAGGTCCCTTGATAGTGAGCAAAGACTCACCAGTCTCTGTGGAAAATAGATTGTATGAGTACAGGCCCAGAACCTAACATGTAACAACAACATATAGAAATTTTGAAAGATGTAAGCCATCTAGTCATGCATACTATTAATAATGTTTATATTTACCAAAGATTCTACCAGTTCCACCACCATCCATGCTTAAGAAATATGCAACAATGTACAGAAACCAGCATTACAAAATGCAAGCAAAACAGAAAAAGAAACCCAAACTGACAGAAGTGCCAAAATTAAGATCCCAATGTCATTATGAGCATATCTTACCATTAAGATCACAATTAAGAGAACTGAAACTGCCAACAGAAAACAATCTAATAATGAAGACCATAATCATGTGACAAGCTTTACCAGAGGTGGGACTCCAAAAGCTACCAATGAACTAATAACCCTATTGGTAATTGACAAATATATCCATCAGCCAACTTGATGCACAGTGAAGGCTTTCTTGCATGAATGCTATCTATAAATACTCTATTTACTTGTGTATTACCTGCAAGCATCATCTTGCATCGACATAACTAGGTTCAAAATTTGCTTAATCAACTGTAAAATGAAAAAATAAAAAATCAAAGTCGGTTATGATGAAACCATAAAAGCGGACACGAATGGTGACTCTTGTGAGATTCAATGACATATATTATTAGAAAGAATGTAACCACTGACCCCATAATAACACAGGAAACACGAACAATCACTTGCAATAGACCATATTCTTGTTGATAGATGTATTTTGTAAGCAAAAAAACACACAAGAGATAAATAGGTTAACAAGTGCATGCATGTACAAAATCGTCAATAAGAAAACTTATAAACATAACTCAAAAAGACATCTTCGTGAATATAACAGGAACACAAATTAAACACAAAAGAGCCTTACGTTCCCTAGGATCCTTTGCAATGCGCTTCACTTGAATCGTGGATGGCAGACCCATAAAAGGATCGGTCGTGATCACAGCAAGCTTATCACCAACTGAAAAATCAACAGCTCTCGCTGGCGAATCAAAGTTGAACGAATACAGCTGCGTCCCTGCCTTCACATCCCAAAGCTTAGCCGACTGGTCAGCGCTGCCAGTGATGAGCCGTGTAGAATCACCTAAACCCATTCATAACAACAAAAATCATTAGCAACACAAAAAAGCATACGAGATTAAACAAAAACACAAAAAAAAACACTGGATCGCCATGGAAAACGAAAAAGGAACAACTTTTCCCACATGGATTCGAAAAACCAACACAAATTCAAGAAAAAGTATCATAAAAAAAACATTTCTTCGTCAAACACCGAAAACCACAAAAAGGGGCCAAAATCACCAAAAAAAAGCAAAAAAGGGGAAATTCGGGGAAACTTACAGGACACATCGAGGAAACCATATAAGCAACACCAAACCAAGCAAAACAAGCATCAAAAAACCTTTTTGCTTCATCAAACCCGGAAAAACACCAACAGGGTCAGGCAAATCACGAAAAAAAAGCAAAAAATTTGGGAAAATTTCGAGGAGACTTACGAGAGACATCGCAACACCAGACGGCGCCATTGTGGCCGCGGTAAGTGCCCAGACGCTCTCCGTTATCGGCGAACCACACGGTCGGGGTGTGGTCTTTGGCGCAGGAGAAGAGGAGGTCGCCCTCGCGATTGTACTTGAGAAATGTCAGCGGGCGCTCGTGGCCCTTCATCAGGATCGGCCTCATCTTCGCTCTGGATCTCGATCTGAAGCGTGCTCTCTGTCTCTCGCCGTGAAACCGAAGAAGCACGCTCCAAACCCTAGAGCTCGGTTTTGGTGGGGAAACGGTTATTTGCATACAACCCCCCGGTTGATTGTCTATTAACATCTATCTAAGAATTTATATGAAAGGCCCAAACATATTTAAAATTACACATAGGTGTCCGAAATACTTTTTTAGTTAATAATATTTAGAGTTGCGCTATCATCGATCAAATCCCACACCCTATATCCCTGGCCTGGATCAGCTGCAGCATGTGGTGCAGAGTCTATCAATTCAGCCAACAATGCACAGACACCTGAAAATTTGACAACTCAACAAACGGCTGTCAGCACGTTATTAGCTGAATTTGAAGGACCGTGCAATTACAGTAGGATTTTAATAATAAAATAATAAAAGAGGAGTAATAATTTAATTATAATTTATAATCTTGTAGCTTATGTAGGATTTGGTGTAACGCATCAAACAATAATTATACAGTAATGTAATGTGAAAAATTTTAGGACTAATTACATACCCCCCAAAATATTCTTTAATTATAAAAAATTTTCGGAATTTTCGTAATTACCTATACTACTCTCCTTTTCAAAATAATTACATATACCCCACATTATTATTTAATCAAATTTTTCTCCAAAAATTTCGATTTTACCTTCCATAATTTTTACAATTAAACCCCTAAAAAAATTATTATTTATTATTTAACTTTCGGATATTTGCATATAATACCTTGAAATTAGTCATATTTACAAAAAAAACCTCTGATATTTATAGTTAAACATCTCTT
The DNA here is from genome assembly GCA_005019695.1 of Trichopus zeylanicus subsp. travancoricus. Taxonomy (NCBI): domain Eukaryota; kingdom Viridiplantae; phylum Streptophyta; class Magnoliopsida; order Dioscoreales; family Dioscoreaceae; genus Trichopus; species Trichopus zeylanicus. The sequence goes on from RXID01016082.1 coordinate 58,173, forward strand.
TTTCATTGTTGCCCTAACTAGCTCCGCGCCCTACTTTGTCAGTCCCCAGCAGCGCAAAGTCCCCACCGTCGTCGCTCCCCCGCGTCGCCACTTTGCTGGGTGTTGGCCTCAGGTGTCCGCGTCGCGCGTCCTTGCGCCGGCATTTGCCAGCCGCCCCCGCTTCATTTGCGCCCGAGGCCGGTGAGTATGCACGAAGGAAGAAGGGGGGCGGCTCTCAGAGGCTAGCACGATGGCGTGCGGGCACGGGTGCCCGAGGCTGAGTGCCGATCTTGGGTGTCTGTGCCGCACGCCCTCACGCCGGGGTTTGCACCCACAAACCCAAACCCCCCCCCCCCAAAACAAAACCCAAAAAAAAAAACCACTTCCTTCGTGCATCCTCGTCGGCCAGCGCTCAAGCACAGATGCCTGACGCCCTCGACCCCCAGTGCAAGCACGCGTGCGAGGGCGCCGTGTCGGCGAGGGCGTGCGAGCACACGGCACGGAGGTCAGACACCGGCGTGCAAGCGAGGATGTCCGAGGCCGACGAGGGTGCGAGCACGGCCGCTGAGATGTCTATTTATAAAATTTTGTTTTAAAATAAATAAAATTTGGACTTATTTATAAATAAAAATATTCAATGGGATTATTTTTAAATATACAAATATTAAACTTGTAATTTTAAATTTTAAATTTTAAATTTTCAAACCTTCAATGATTTATCTGTAAAATTTTTTTTTTAATAAATAAAATTTATACTTATCTAGAAATAAATATTCAAAAGGTTTAGTTTTTAAATATACAAATATTAAATGTATAGTGTTTAAATTTAAGTTTTAAAACCTTCAATGTTTTTTTTGTAAATTTTTATTTAAAATATGATAAAAAAATTTAGATTTATTTATAAATAAAATTATTCAAGGGGTCTATTTGTAAATGTACGACATGAAACTTGTAATTTTATATTTTAAATTTTCAAACCTTCAATGACTTATTTGTAAAATTTAATTTTAAAATAAATAAAATTTAGATTTATTTATAAATAAAAATATTCAAAAGATATATTTTTAAATGTACAAATATTAAACTTGTAATTTTAAATTTTAAGTTTTAAAACCTGCAATGCTTTCTGTAAAATGTTTATGTAAACATGATAAAAAAAATTTAGATTTATTTATAAAGAAAAATATTCAAGGGGTCCTATTTATAAATGGTACAAAACTAAATTTGTAATTCAAATTTTAATTTTTAAAACTTCAATATTATGAAATTTTATTAAAAAAATTGATAAAAGTTGGGTTTATTTATAAATAAAAAATTTTGAGAGGTCTATTTATAAATATACAAAATATTGAACTTGTATTTTAAAATTTTAAGTTTTAATACCTTCAACTCTTTTTTGTAAAATTTTATTTTAAAACTGATAAATTTTGGACTTATTTATAAATAAAAAATGAAGTGACTTTATTTGGTGAATTTTACAAATATAAAGTTTGTAATTAAAATTTATTATATCGGGTTTCTTTGTCCATCTTTACACTCTTTCAGGTCCTTTTTTCTCAATTTTTCCTATCACCACATCTTACCGTTTTGACTTTTGATAAATAAAAAATACCAGAGCTTATTTATAATATACAAATATTAGGGTTATTTATAAATATTTAAAATATTCATCTCCTTTATAAATATTTTTAAAAAAAATATTAACACTTGAACTTTTTATAAATAAAAAATTCAATGGGCTTATTTGTGAAACATACAAATATTACTATTTACTTATAAAATATTTAAATTATTTCAGCTCCTTTATAAATATTGTTTTGAAAAATATTAACATTTGGATAATTTTTATAAATAAAAGTATTTCAAGGATTTGTTTGTAAATATTTTGGGAGAAAGAGTGAAAAAGAGAAAATAATTTTTTTAGGGGTTTAATTGAAAAAATTACGGAGGGTAAAATCGAAATTTTTTGAAGAAAAATTTAATTAAATAACAATTAGGGGGGTGTAAGTAAATATTTTGAAAAGAGGGATGGTATAAGTAATTACGAAAATTTCGGAGGATTTTTCGTAATTAAAGAATATTGCGGAGGGTGTATGTAATTAGCCCAAAATTTTAACATTGAGATTAGAACAGAGAGTCGGTGAAAATCGGATAATATCCAATCACACGTGGGTGTAACTTTTCTCTTTTTTTTACCTTTGTTTAATTATCTTCCTCTATAATTTTTTTCATCAATCTTGTTCACAATTTTTTTTCCCTGTCATTGATGTTCTTTTCTCTTGCTTTTTTTATGTATTTTTCTTTTGAAGGTTCATAGCCAATGAGTTCGGTGGTGTTTTTTCCATTTGTCTCCCAATTTCGGGTGATATTTTTTATTTTCCTTTGTATTTTTTACATGGTTTTGATCTCGTGTGATTTATCAATATTAGAATTCTCGGATATTTGTATTGAGAGCTCACGTGTGAAAGAGTATATATTAGCATGTGTGAAATAAAAAAAACAAAAATTCGCAATGTGTGACAAGTATATAGAAATTTGCAAGTATGATATCCCAAGTGCTAGGGCGATAAGATATTAAATATAAATCTGAAAAAGCCAATTACACAATAACTTTTTTATCATTTTAAGTCGAAAGTCTCATGTTTGCATACAAATTATCCATAGTAAATAATAAAATAATATTTATGATGGATTGTGACTTCATACTAGTTTTATGCCAATTATATAACTAAAAAATATAATAAAATTACATAGTGATATTTTTTTTATATCAATTTACTATATAATTAACTCTACAATGACTCTTTATAATTTTTGTTGACGTTCAATTCTGATATTTATATGATATAGGATAATTTTTTGAGAAAATATAATCATTGTGCAAATATAGAACTAGCCCACAAACAAAAAAAAGCAAGAGGCAAGAAAAGCAGAGATACATCATTATTCTCCTGCTGTAAAATTTGAGAGTGCAAAGGTAAAAAGAAAAGACAAATATGGGCAATAAGATCCTGTTCAAATAAACTTATATAGTTAGTGAGAGATTAATTGAGAAGATTAAAGTTGAAAAGTTGAAAAATAACCATTGAAAAAGACATTTAAAAATATTACCAATTGAGAGGTAGAAGGTCTACTCGATAAAATTAGCCCAAAAAATACAAAACATGATGTTTATAGGAGATCCTAGATTATGATAAATTCTGTAAATCATTGAGTCCAAAGGAGGTTGTTTTTTATTTTCTATGGAACAAAGTAAAGGAGAAGATAGGGTCATTGTTTGTATGGATGGAAAACCCATATTTTGATCTAACTTAAAATTCTTATATATCGATGATTATTTATTTCATCATCCTATCAATAAAATTAGTACTTTGTTTTGGTTTGACTTGATCAGAATATAAAATGACATTTGTTGCATTTGGTAGTAATTGACATAGTGATGATAATACTCGAGAAAAAATGTGTGAATATAGAGAAACTTTCTCACCGATCATTTTCTCAATATTGTGATTTTGTTGGCCCATATAATAATTTTTGAGGGGGATTTAAAATAAAAAATAAAATACAAATTATGATTATAAATATGATTAACTCCCAATATAAATTTTAAGATAATTACATTCAAATTTTTAATCAATTATCAATCAATCATAAGTATAATAATGTAAATAAAAATAAAAAAGTATATTATGATTTTTACATGGTTTATATATCAATCGCTCGTACTTTACGACTCTTGTCTCACTTTTGAGGACTCAAATCGCTTTACTAGTAATGTTACTTCTTGAGATGAATCCAAACATTTACAAACTACTTCAAATCAAAAGCTGCTTTTTTCGAATGAAGTCAAATTCGTCATGTCATTAGAGTGAAACTCTACTTGTACAAACCGATCTTTTTCCTACCGGGAAGATCTATTCCACACCGAAGCATTTGTACTCTCACACTCTTAACACATAAAAGTGTTTATAAGGGAAAAAATAAAAAGAATGATATATTTAGCCTTCACTACAAGACCACTCAAAGGTTGAAAAAAATGACAAATGTTGAAAATAAGAGGATTTACTTTGAGACTAAAAAATTTAGAGTAATTTTTGGCTAAAATACATGGGGCTTGATCTTTTCTCTAAACATATATAAATAAAGACGTAAGACATGTTTAGAAAAGTTCAATTATATCTATTTATATCTTTAAGGTTACATCAAGCAATTGGGGGTGAGAACCCTTGGTTTAGTTTGTTTCAACGATCAAAAAATTAGCCATTAGTCATGTAAATTCTACAAACTGAACGTACGATTCTATTGGACCAATTGCCAATCAGACATTCGATTAACGTCCAACTGTAGCAATTGCTACAATAATTATTATATCAATTACTACAAGATCCAATGTGATAAATAAACTTTAAACAAAATGATCTTAAAGCAAATCTTTAACATGACTAAAATAAATAAAAATCTAAACCTAGTCAATGTCGATCTTAATCTTTTGAATGTTCTTTGAACTCCTAATTTAATTTTTAGACTTTATTTTCAAGTTATTATTATTTTTTATCTTCGAGTCAACATCTTCAAGGTTTAATCTCGAAACTCTGTTCTTCACAAATATGAATAATCATTACAATTCCTAAAACGTATTAAAATATAAAAAATTTATTAAATACTAGTTTAATTATCAACAGAATATAAATGGCAACAGATTGTGTGAGCCTAAAGAAGGCATCTAAGCTTTATTTTTGGGATATCATGATTTTGTGAGGTTGAAGCAATTTAATTGTTCAAAAGTAGATAGAAGTATAGAAAAATCACTCCTTTCTACTTCTAACCCACTTTCAAAAGTAGTTGAAAGTGATCCATTTTTATCATTTAGTTGAACGAAAGCTTATTTTAAAAAATAATTTATAATATATAAAAACATTAATTTTTTTAAATTCTTCATAAATATTTTTTAAAAATTTTATTATTATGGCATGTGAAAATATTAATGTCATTATAATTAAAAATATTATTAGATTCGTTTTTAAAAATTACTTTGAAATAAAAAATATGGAAATAAAATTTAATTAATTTTTTACTTTTAGATCAAAAACGGTCAGAAATGAACTCATTTTTGAGAAGTCACTTTTGAATAACTAAACGCCAAAAATAGATAAAAGTGATTTCACTTTTACTCACTTTTTTTTATTTTTTTTATCAACCAACAATCTTAAATTAAAACGTATTGTTTGTGTTCTTCACTTGGTAGACTACACGAAATAATTGGTATAAAAATATTATTATATAATGTTATTCTATTTTTTAGTTAATTGTATAATTTTTTAACTTCTAAAATTATTGTAGTGCCTCTTTCTATGCACTCGAGCAAAAGTTCATTGGCTAGTGGTAGCTATGGACTTGAGCGCTTTTGTTGCTCTAAAGTCTATAGTCATTTTCTACTAGCAACATTTGCTATGTAACCCCTCCAACGAGCTTTATCTCTCTTATTATGTTTAAAAAAAATCAAATTATTATCTTTTTTTTAGTATTTTATTACCTAATTGTTATTGTAAATACATGTAAATCAGTAAAAAAAATGTAAGCCATTTATTTTGAAATTAACGACGAGAATTTAATTCATTTTTGAGTACAATGGTATAGTATATGCATTGTTAGCGGGTAAGGAGTTATTTGGCTGACAAAAAATGGGAAAAACTAGTTGGAAATGAAATTACTTTTCTTATTTCTATTGTTTGATTGTATAAAAGTAATTTCTCAAAAACCAATTCACTTAGGAGTACTTTCGACTCAGAAGTGAAAAATTAAATAAATTTCACTTTCATATTTTGTGATCCGAAATGACTTTAAAAATTAATATAATAATAATTTAAATTATAGTCACATTAATAATCTCACAAATAATACTAATATAAATTACATAAAAATTTATTTATGAAAAATTATATAAATAATATTTTATATAAAATTATACTTTTAAAATATATTTTTGTGTAATCAAACACTAGAGGTTAATTATTTTTAATCACTTCTAAAGTTAAGTTAAAAATAAAAAAATAAGTTTTTTATACTTGTATCCACTTTTGAACAACTAATAAGTCCCTAATGATCATAACATAACATATTCAAGAAGAGTTGGCAAAACAGGCGAAGGTTTTTTTTTTTTTTTTTTTTGGGTAGCACAGATTTAAAATACAATGGCCTTTCCTCAAATACATTAAAAGATAGGGGCTTTTTACTAAAAAAATCCTCTAAATTTTAGGGATGAACAAAATCAATAAATCATAAACGATTGTATAATTTTTAGAACTAAAATTAGATTCTGATTTTTAGAAATTTTAAAACCCAAATCATGTCGATTTGAATTGAGAATCAAAATTTTAGCCTTGGTTCTAAACTGATGTTAAAGCGATTCTAAAATTGACATACCAATTTTTTAAACAATTAATTTTAAAATTTAAAATTTTTATTATAATACTTTAAAAATTATATATAATTTATAAAATAATTTTTTTATGATATCTTTTAAAACTATAATTTTAGTGGAGATTAAAAAAAAATTAAAAATTGAAACTATAAAATTAAATTTTAATATATATGTAATGTATACATTATACACACATATATAATATATTTATATATTTAGTTAAAACCAATAAGATTTTGGTTTATCGATTTTTTATAAAATATAAAATCAAAAGCAGAACCGATTTTGCGGTTCTTAAAAAATTGATGATCAAAATTATATGAGTCTATTTTGAGAATTGATTTTTCGATATAATTCTTCTTTTTTTTTTTTTCTCACTCCCACTAAATTTTCCACCAACCCAAACCACCCCTAAAGACCAGAAAGGCAAATTATGTATTTGGGTCCAAATTTTTGTTAGGGCCAGGCTAGACTTCTGGGCCTGATGGGCTTTGCAAAAATCCTAAACAAACTTTGTCCATTGGACACACTCGAGGCCCCAAAAGTAGCCTCCCGCTTAAGGAGTTCCATGATTTTTTCAGAAAAGTCCTCTTTATATTCCTTTTTGGAAAACTGCTTTAGCTAAAGTTTGCATTTTTATCCTTTTGAAAAAGGTTTGCTTCCTAAATTACCAGCATCACTGATAACATTGAATTCCTGCTCGAGCTTTTTGACGAAAGAAGAACAACCGAAGGCCACTGTTTATGATTGCTTATTGACGTTTTCAATTGGGTCGTACCGAAATAACAATAAAGACCAAAAATACAAAACTCGATCAAAAAAGTCCCAGTCAACAACTCAATCCTCATGAGCTTGTTAGAATGGATTAAATTTGTAATTAAATGGAAAAAATGATTTATTGAGACATTGGATTGGGACCAGACAAAGACAGAACGGATGATGAATTTTTCAAACTCTAATTGTTTCTCACTTGACTAGCCTTCCTCTTTAAACAAAACCTAGCATTGTTGGTCGCTTACTTGCCGTGGCTTTTTCTTTTTCTAGATTATTTTGTAAGTGGCTAGCTATTTAATACTTCAAATTATTTGTGAAAATATAATTGTGTGGATATATATACACTTCAGTGTATCATATTTAATATCATTATGACAAAAAAAATACTAAAAATAATATAAGCAATTTTAGTAACTAACTTTTACTTGGCTATACATGTAATTTCAAAATTTGTGAACACCTCTATGCGATCACCGCAGTTGTTAATAAAGATAAAACTTTATATGATAATTTCATAGATTTTGTAGGAGTTATACATATTTTTTTAATTACCAATTTCGTAAATTTTCAGGGAGATATATACAATTAACCTATATATATTTGAATAATTGAGAATTATCATTAATAGTCTTATTTGAATGAATTTTCAATTTGGAATCGAGTAATCGGTCAATTCGCTTAATTTTGAGGAATTGAGAGAATTATTAGAATTAAATAATTTCGGTGTTTGAATAAATCTTTTTTAGGTAGAATTGAGAATTGAATAATTTTCTCAATTTCAGAATTTTATTGTTTGGTTAACAAATAAAATTGACTAATTTGATCAATTACTTGAAAGACCGTTTGGATAAATTCTCAATTCGGAATTGAGAAATTAGTTAATTTGCTCAACTCCAAAGAATTGAGGAAATTATTGAAATTGAATAATTTTAGTATTTAGATTAATATTGTTTAGGTAAAATTGGGAATTGATTAATTCCCTCAATTCTAAAATTTTGTTATTTGGTTAGCAAATGGAATTTACTAATTCCATCAATTACTTAAATTTCGGTATTTTGTTGGAGTAGGAATTGGAGAAATTGATGATTTATTCATAAATAAATAGGAAAATATATTAAATTTAATATCAAAATTTGGTACAAAATACTTAATATATATATATATAATTTACAAATATAAAATATATACTATTTTTTAAAATTGATGTTTTATTTATAAGTAAATAGAATAATAGAATATATTTAATATTAGAAAATGGTAAGTTAATTATGAAATTAAAATAAATTTTAAAAATTTCCCAAACATAAAGAATTCTATAATTATAATATAATTAATTTAGAATTTATTTAATATATATTTTTTTGTTAAATATTTTTATAAATGTAAATTACATATTTTGTTAGAAACATGATTTGTTATTTTAAAAATTAATATAATTATTAAAATGGCCCATAAATGGAGAATTATATAATATAATAAAATTAATTCAGGATTTTTTTAAAATATATTTTATCTACTAAGTTAAATAATTTGATAAACTTAAATTATACTTTTTTAAAATGATTTATTTTTAGTTAAATAAGATATTGTAAAAATTTAAAATTAAAATAGGTAAATTAATTTAAAAATTAAGAAAATTTAGCAAAAATGGCTAGAGGGTTATAGAAATCTATCATTTAAATTTTTTTGTGAAAATTTTTTATAAAATTAAAATACATACTTCTTAAGAAAAAAATATTTATTTGTAAGAAAATAAAAACATGTAAAAAATTTAAGTCGGTGAATTTACTAAATTCATTTGAAAAAAGAATAAAAACTTCTAAAATGAACCAAAAAAAGGAAGATTATATAAATATTTTTAATTAAAAATGAACTAAAAAATTTAAACCACAGTTTTTCTCTTCTGATGGTTGAGGCTTATGAAATTAGATTTTCATAACAATATAAAGCAATTTGTAATTACTTTTACATTGAAGATCAAGTATTTTTCAAACTCCTTTCATTACAAAGCATCATTGAAAAACAATAGCCGATGCACTACTTATTGATACATATGTTGATGATGGGAATTGACACTCTTGCCATATTCTGATAAATCAGTCTTGTTCTACACCTCAACATTTCATTGACTCAGAAATCATGCTTTACTACAGTGATCAAATGTTTTGAAGATGCTGTGTATAGTCTTTGCATAGTGAAAATAGCTGCTCTGTAAGTAGTAAAATTTTCTCTGTATACTGATCATTATATTTATATTTTCATCAACATAAAGAATAAACAACATTTTGATTTAACATCAGAAAACACATATTTAAAAACAAAAAGGAGCAACATTGCAGATCTTGTCAAATAATCCAAGTTGAATAGCACCTTCCCTCAGTAATAAATGTAATAGTTTGTGGATAATATAATAAAATTAAGTACTCAAATTTTTTGAACAATCATGCATTAATTAACCTCACATAATTGGTCATGTACCTATATGCTGGAATTGAATTGGACTTACCAAGCATTTGATTGTTTGTCAAGACATTGCAGAAGGGAAATACATTTAGCATGAAAATAGAAAAATATCAAAAAAATTTGACTTATAATTAAAATACATATAAAAAATGATAAAAAAAGTTTGAGAATCTTGACATATAATTGAAAATATACATAAGATTTATCCATATGTTCATAATTAAAAATACACAAGTACCTAGTAGTCACGTAACTCATAAGAATAATATAATAGTTTTCTAACTTTAATAATGCAAGAAAATAAATTTTTTTCCGAATTTGATTTAGCTCAGGGTTTACAATAATTTTCTCTTTTGTTCTTGTTTTATATTCCTCTAGAGCTTGAGTTGTCGCTATTAAAGTAGGAAAAGATTTCTAATAATTACCTAAAATATAATAAGACAAACTCACATAATTGGCCTCCAATATAAATATAGAACTAAAATAACATAACCTATGTTTGTTATATAATTATATCAAATAAAGACAACACAAGTTAATGCTAACAAATAACAAATAATGTACATAGTCATATAGTCATAATTAGTTATATCTAACAATAGGAGCATGAAATAAATATAAGAGGACTGCCTATATGAGGTGCATGTATTATATATTTGTATTATCGAGAAACTCCTATAACTACTCAAATCCAGCCTTATCATTTATGCCCACAGCAAATGCTATACTATCAACCTCATCTATATGTAAGTGCCTACATGCACGTTTCAGAAAAAGTAGCAGTAAATGACTTTCCTCTGAATCTCCTAAACATTAGATACACGAATTTCTTCCATACGTCCTTTTTTGTTGTCGAGATGGCACCTGCAACATCACGTATATTAGATATTAACTCTTCCATTATTATTTGATCAATATTTTTTTCTTTTCGCTTTCGCTGTCTCAATGTATTCTCTGAAGAAAAGATCGATCTCTTATCTTTAGCTTAACATGTATCATTATTCTTGACAGGAGATCCTTTTGTACTGGATGCATTATGAGCATCCTCACCTAAAGGTGTATACTCTCTGATTTTATCTCTATCAATCTCCTCACTAAAATTATCAAATGTGGATCTAGTCATACTTCCAATAATATAGTCTAACGTACAAATCAATAGTAACTAATCATATAGGGGTATACTTTTGTTCATAATTTGTTTAGTCTTAGGAATTTACTACAAGTTAAAATTTGGAATATATTAGAAATAATATGAACTCATAGCATAATTTAAACATAATAAATTATGTAAAGTTTATTGATGTTTATGGCTAAAATATCAATATATATTTGTTTAGAGATGACGATCATCTTCTCATCCTTAATCCAGCCCATCCACCTAAAAACCTGCACCTTTTTTATAATTGCAATATGTTTCTTCAAGGCTTTTTGATAATGCCCTTCCATATGGTCAACAGCGAAGTCAGTGTTGAACTGGACATTGACGATTGTTGTAGCTGCCACGAATGCTTATCTTTCGAAAAATTTATTTCATTTTAAATCTGCATGCACTTATTCAGCTAAAAACTTAATGAAAAACTTAGAGTAGCTCTTAGACTACAACTTATGTGATTTTTATCATTCCTAGATTGTCCGATAGTCCTATTTCTTTCTTGTTCAACAATAACAATGTTCAATTCATGATTCATTATGCCAGCAAAAGGGTTGGAGGCTATATGTTCAAATCCATCTAAGTCTATACCTTAAAACAATAATAAGGGCTTTAGCAAATAAGTATAAATAAGAATTAAATAAGTAATAAGTAGATAAGTAAATATCAAAACACGCAAAGTAATATAGAACAAGTAATATGCCAATATGTCTACAATACATATCACAAGACATGTTCCCAAATATAATCAAATCCAACTAATGATTGTAAATCTTCTACATTTTAGTTGCTATGTTATCTCTTAAATGAATCTATTGGAGGTTCTCCTGACGTTGCTCTTTTATCGTTTGACCAGTATACAATATTTCTTCTTCTATTTAATCCTATATGTCTCCCTCTTCTTCCCTATCGACATCCATATTCCTATTTAGTATTTTGTCATCTGGATCGACTGTCATGATATAGTTGTAGAAGACTACGCATGCATGGACGATATCGACTTGGATTTTAAATATAAAGGAGTCTCATCCAATATATAGAAATAATTTTTTAAAATGACAAATGCACATTCTAATTTAAATCTCAGGGATGTGTGCCTGAAATTATTTTGTATTTTATAATAGTCATCTAGATTGATCTTTCGTATGGTATCTGACAACCCTATAAGGTGCAATAAAGTCAATCATCATTTTGTAACCAACATTGACAAGATAATATTTTATTACAATAAGATTAACTTGATTACTAAAATATACATTAGTGCACCGAAATAGTTATCAATGAAAATTAATACCTTCCATCTGCTTCAGACGATCGAGAGGATGTCGAGTAATAACATCTCTTAAAATAGTGAAGTCATTTGTTGATCCTCCCATCTTGTTAAAATATATAAAAATCGTAGGCTAACATCAATTGTGGTTAACATATTTTGTATGATATCTCTACGTCAACGAAAACGTACAATCATATCGGACAAAATTCTAACATGTATATGTACTCCCTCAATTAGTACAATACAATCCTATATAAATGCAACTAAATATTAATGAAAAATATTTATTAAACTACAAATAACAATTATGGATAACATACCTTAAACTATGAAAAATAATTAGGATTGCTATCTATGATATGATGCATTGAAAAGATTGTCTAAGACATAAATTAATCTCTACTACCATATATAACTCTAAAGCATGTGTTGAAGTATTAACTAATTGTCTCAACAAACCTCACAACGAGTATTTTCATGCTCCTATTCTTTTAATAAAAACTAACATAATACAAAAATATTATAAGTTACTCCTTGACAGTCATATGTCATGTATCACATAAAAGATTTTGATCCCTTAACATCTTAACTAAATTTATGAATATAAGAACATTCATCCTTAAATAGTCGAAACAATTACTTCTCCCATCATATAGTATAGTTTGAAGGTTACCACTCCTTAGAGATTCTCTATTCACTGACAGTTCAATATTTAATCCTTTTCTTTTTCTTCTAATCATCATTCGAACTATCAAATATGCGCCGTCAAATAATAATATCCAGTAGCTTGAATGGTTAACAATTTAAATCATCATTATTCATCTAATAATCGGACATTTGTTAAAGTAAAAATCATATTACAAATCTTCAAACTTCTAACATATAAGCATAAACATGTCATCATAGAAAACTCATATAGTTTAACAACATTATAAGTAGAATATAATAATAAAATATGCCCCCAAAAAATGTATAATTCCAACAACAATATGTAATAAGATATAACAACATAAAAAAAATCAATCAGAAGTACAGGTAACTCAAATCACAAAATTATATGCCATGAAAAAATATAATCAACCAAAAAGTATATTTAATAAAAAAAAGGGAAAATCAGCCATTAAAGTTCTATGTATCTTCACCCATAAAGGTATATTCATTGCATCTCCTCGAACCCACACCAAAAAAATTTAAATAGATTTAAGAATAATTGCGATTACTAACACTACAACATGCTTTGGGCATGGACCTATATGAGAAGGTAGTCCATAGTTAAAATTAGAAAATTGCTTAAAAAGTTCTTCAAGAGTACTGAATTGTTATTTCAAATATGCAGCTTTTAACCTGTGCATTCAATAATAAAACAAGCAAAAGATGACACGAAATGAACAAACCGAAGTATTAATCAATAATAATATACCTGCATAGTGTTTTGCTAGCAATATTCACTATTCCTTTAATGATTGAAACCTATTTCAAAATAAAACTTTAAGTAATTATGAAACTAGTGACACCAATTTTAACAACAGTACAAGTGAATGGAAAACTCTACAAGTCAGAAATCATTGATAATAAGGAATGGAACCACAAAGTAGTTGTTCTCAAATAAAATGCAAAAGAGAAATGAAAACATAAGAGACTTGTAAAAAAGCAGGCAAATAACTTTTTATAGATAATATCCTAAAGCACAATGAGAAAAACCAAAACCAAATGGGTGCCTAAACTAGGCATATAATTGAATGTAGCTTTTCCATGTTTAAAGATGATTGGAGTTTGGGAATTGGTATAATATTTGCCTTGACATCCTTAACCTACACTATTTTCAGGATTGACATCAAAAAATAGAGAAGCAGAATTAAACTATGAGGAGATTAGCGGCATCCAAGAGTTCATCTAATTAGTAGAAGTGTTAAATGATCGGAAATGGACTATAAGAATTAAATAGTATGCTAGTTACAATTTATTAAGACTTCATGCTCCCATGGAAATATATAACATTAGGTGCTCTACTTAACCCACCAAGATATAATAAAAGAGACATAACCTGGTCTTCCAATTTTATATGTTTTGCAAATAGCTTTGTTGAATGACATTCTTTTGTAAATACTCTCAAGCCCCTACAAAACCAAATATTGTCAATTAAAAGTTGCAAAAGATCAATGTAAGTCTCCAATGTCTTAGGGGCCTATAATAATTGCGAATGCATGTAACTAATTTTGATAGTAGTAATTCCACCATTAATATCTAATGGAAGTATCCATATAAATAAGTGAACTTGATATGTGGATACATATAGACTCAATTAAGGTACAAATAAACCAAGGCAAAAAAAAAAAATCAAATAAAAAAAGAATAGTTAGGTTGTTAACATGAGAAGTTCCAATGATCTCAAAGCGGATGTGCTAATGACAAGTACCACTAAGCTCTCAACATTAATTTTCTCAAAAATTTTTCCCTTAGCAAGCACTTCTTGCCATGAATCCCCAAGAGTGCATACTTAATATGCTCACTCAAATGATTCACATCTTGGCCTTCTCCAAAAAATAATCGAGAAATGGAAGAAAATCTTAGTACTTGACGGATTCTAACAGAGAGGAGATTTAGATGAACTTGAGTAGCTTGAAAGTCACAATTTGTGGAAGAAGCTTGAGGTCATAATGGGAAGAGAGGAGAGCACGAGTAGGTTGAAACTAGAGTTTAGTAGCACCAGATCTCAGGAGAAATGGTGCTAGAGAGTGCTAGTTCTCTAGTTGAAGCTGTTGAAGCTTGCTAGAGTTGCTTGAGGAAGAACTTCGGGTTGCGATGAGAAGAGAGAAAAATAGACAATGGGTTGCTTGGCTTGAGGAAGAATATGCTTGGCTTGAGGATGGACAAAGGCTTTTAGAAGAAGAAGCTCGGTGAGATCAAATAGTGGTTCAGGGAAGAAGAAGCTTGGAGAGGTTGGACAATGACTACTAAAAGAAGAAATTCGGCGAGATTAGGAAAAAAGAAGCTCAATGAGATTAGATAACAGCTTAGGAAAGAAAAAGCTCGGGAATATCGGGGAAAGAAAATCAAGGAATCATGTAAATTCCTAAGTTTTCCTCAATCAGGAATCTAGCAAGAAAGCTTTTGTAGGTCTTACTGCAATTCTCCGGAATTAGATAGAATTCTCTCAAAATTTTTGGAATTCGAAACCAAAATTGAAAAATAATTGAAATTATCTGATTTTCTCAATTTTAAATTTTGAAATCGAACTAAACATTGAAATTGGAAAATTATATTTTTAATTCCTTCAATTCTTTAAAATTCATCTAAATAGGGGATAAATGTAAAAAATATTTTTTTAAAAAAAGAAAGGATAAACATAAAACCCAAATCCATTTCACAAAGCCTTTCACAAATGAGACCACAACGTCACATCAACAAAACCCTAAACAGAATAACGCACATGGGACAAAACCCCCCCAAACTTTATATTATATGAATGAAGGACTGATATACATAAAAGAAAATCAGACAACGACATCCATTGTATTTCTAAACCCCTAACAAAATTTAAATTACATTTTTGGTATTCAAATGTAGGTGGTGGTGATCCGAAAACATAGACGCCATTCAGTTTGTGCATATAATAAGGTGCACACAGATAGATGGGAACTGGAATCTTGTTTTCTGTCCATTTGCCCACAGGACTTGCACCCTCTCAAATCTTTTTCTTCTGTTTCTCTCTCTAATTATTGCTCATTTGCAATTGTGATCTCTTCCTCGTTTGGTTCCATATTAGAATTAAGATTAATCTTAATTCTAATCGCACTAATAACCAAATATTAAAAAAAATTAAACTAAGAATTTAATTATTTTTTATTAAAAAGTTAAAATTAATTATTTTAATTTGCTATTAAATTAAATTTTTATAAATAATTAATTAGTTTCGTCAATATTAATTATTTTGGGGTAAATTTTTTTAAAAAATTAATATTTGAGGGCTTGTTTCCTAATGGATTAAAGTCAAAGTTAGTAAATTATTTTTGTAAATTAATATTTTTTTATTAAAATTGATCCTACAATAATTTAAAATTTAAAAAATTAATTAATTTTTAAAATAATTTAATTTAATAATAATGTAAAATAATTAATATTAATTTTTTAAAAAAAATTTCAAAAAATGCTAACCTTAGCCTTGACCCCAAATTAAATGGGGTCTTTGTAGTTCTCACTAATTCGACTAGTAATCAAACATTAAAAATATAAACTAATTATTTTTTTCTTTAATTATATTATTTTTTAATCGTCTCCTACTAAGACCCTCTAATGGGTTGGCTCGTCTCCACTAAAAGGAAAGGATGATAATAATGGAAGAAAAATCATAACAAAATTTTAATCACATATTGACATAAATATATGAAAGTATAATTATGTTTATATATTTATTTAGTAGAGGGTGAAAATTGAACACGATAAAGCTTTCTCGAAAATATAAGACATAATGTGAATATGTGATTATTATGCATTTTAATTTTTAAGTTCATTCGAGAATCTAAATTATTTAAAATTGATATTAAAAGCCAAGTAAAAACGACGGTTTAAATATAATATATAATAAAATAATAAAATAAATAATTATTGTGAAATAATACCTATTTTTACAACAATGGGCCGGGCCGGGCCCAATGCAACCCCTAGTTTGCCCCCTAGTCCCCTGCCTGTCTCCCACATTGAAGACCTAACATAATCCAATACACGGAATACACGCTGTTACCAAGTCTCTTGTGCTTTCTTAGCCTGGACTTAAACCCAGACTTGGAAAACGGAAGATAAAAAATAAAAGATGGCCTTCGGGTCGGACGGCTGAGACTGCATGATGAGTGTGAACAATTTTCCCTTTAAGAAAAAAAGGATGGCTCCGATGTTAGCTGACTCCCAGACAGATTTTAAAAGCGGACCTTATTTTATGCGAAATTAAGTTTGGTCCTTTCCTTTGGGAGCGGGGATCGACTGCGGCCGTTCATCTCGAGGACGCCGGGAATAATAGCCGTCGGATCCGCGCGGCGCGCATCGGATGCCGCGCCGGCACAGCGATTGACCCGCCAAATGCCCTTTTGCTTTTTTATAGTTTTACCCCTTATATTGTTTCTAATTTTGTGGCGATTTTCGGTTTCTATTTATACCCTTGAATAGCGGAAAATTATATTCATAACGCTTCGTTTCTTTCTTGTCTTTGCGTGCCATATGAAAGGGCACATCGAATAGGGTTGTTATTCTAGGGGCTCCCGTAAAACAGTGGTTCTCATGTTTTTTTTTGAAAAATTCTCCTTTTCTTATCTCATATTACGTAAAACCATCTCTTTTATTTTTTTGCAAAAACCCACTGATATTTTATTTTTTAAAAACCATCCCAGAAATTTCACCTCGATAGCTGAAAATTTTGATTGGGTAAAAAAAAAGAAAGAAAAAAAACATTCAGTAACTATTTATCTCCAAACTCTCACTTCAACAGACGAACAAGTCAAAACACAAATCGTTTCATTCCGTTTTTCCGGTTATGTAAAAAATAGTCATATATTATACAATTATGTTCGTTTTTAAATTTTATTACTAATATTATTTATATAAAATTAATTTCAATTATTTTTTATTATTAAAGATAAAATAGTCCTATTACGTATAATTTTTTAAAAAAAATTTTAGGAATTATTACATTGTTGTCTATTAAAAAAAATTATACACGGTTCAACTTTGAATTTTCACGAAGCAAACACGGCCTATGTACCCAACCCGTTAAATGCGTCCAACCAGGACGGGTCCACTAAATTTCCAGTTTCCAAAAGAACCCATCCGAACTGCCTACGTGTCCTTTTTTTATTGGTGGGTCCGGGAATACTTGTAAAAGTCAGCAAATAGCATACCGCCTTGCAGGCGGACTTATCCTCGCTATCTGGTTGTGCCCGGAGTCTTACAGTAAGCCCCCTGTGCTATCCCTAATTCACTGCTTTACCAAGGCCTCTTTTTGCAAAAAACCCTACTATTTAAAGGATTTGTACCAACTACCTATAATTTTTCACGAGATAAATTCTGGCGGATCATACCCTATAACCCGTGTCCCTACACTGGACCCAAGTCTGAGAATATATCAAATCATAATTATTTATTTATAATAAAAAATATTTAATCAACTCTAAATCAATCCTTATATTTATTTTAAATGAATAATTAAGATTTGATCTATTTCTCACATACAGAGTATAAAATATGGGATATGATCTATCACTATTTTTTTAATTAAAAATTCATTTAAATTTTTTGTGATATCAGCCAAAATTATCTCACAAGCATATCTGACACCCTACTTGTTATTAATAGATTTATTTTGTTTAGGATTAATTCCTTCTGTTCTAATTTACTCTAAAAGAGAATTCGGCGCAGCCATTTTTGATAAATAATTTTACTTTCCATTAATTTAAATTGGTAGAATTTGAGCTAAATAAGACAATGAACTTCAACACACTACAATTGAGGTGATCCAGCCTGCAACCTTCTATTGAACAAAATTTCACATATCAAACTTATGATGAAAATAAATACAACTATTAAATCATATATTTGTAATATTCATAGTTTTTATGAACAATATGTCAATACGGAATTAAATTTGATATTTTATCTCTTATAGTTTTATTCTAGAATTAACAAAATTAAAAAAAAGTTTAAAAAAATACGGGGCAAAAAAAATATATTAATATCGTATGTCAGTAAAAAAAAACCCTAAAATCTCAATAATAAAAACAAGTCTCTCGGAATTTCACTTGCTGAAACTTAAAGGAAGGTCCTATCTATAAAAATAAACAAAACAAATGGCGTTTAAAAATACTGAAGTGCAGGGTGTTTCGAGCACACACAATAAGCTGAGGGCGTTTTTGCAAAAGTCCCTTTTTTTATTGCACCTGGGGCGGGGAGCTTGTAGGGAATTCAGGGCGCGCTTTGGATCGGCGCATCCGCTTCCCCTGCTCCGCCGGACCACGATAATACGCATCAGCAGAGAAATAGGCACGGACAGTGATGAAACGAGAGCCGTCAAAATTTTCCACTAGGAAGAATCTAACACGCTCCGCAGGATCACCGGAAGTGCGCAAAGTAGTATTTGGAAGGCGCAAGCAAAAGGCCGCTCGTGACTCTGCCTCATCGGCAAAACATCGAACATCTTCCGCTCGTCGTCTCCGCCTCGTTTAATTATCCATTTTCCGGCGAAATCAATCGCGGTTTCTGCGGATCCCGGCGTTTTGCAGAGGGTCGCGGGAGATCTGGCGATATTTTTTTTCTATTTTTCTGCGGATTTTGAGGCTTCCGGTGGTCCTGGAGACCCGGATCTGTGTCTTTTCGGCGATTCCGAGGTTCCTGGAGCGAAATTGGAGGGTGTCGGCGCCGATCTATGGTTAAAAAGGGTGCAGGTTGGTGGTGAAGGGTGAAAAGGGAGCTGTTTTTTGGAGGGGTATTTGGGGGGATACGCGGCAGTAATTACGAAGGTTTGGGTGGTGGGGAGCTGGAGGAATCTGTGGCTGCTGTGCTTTTTTGGAGGTTAATTTGGTGGATCATGGGGTAGCTGAGGCTTTCCCTGTGCGAGATTTCTGTTCTCTGAAAATCACTGGTTTGTTGAGCTTTCGGAGAGGGATATTTGGTGGATTCTCATGGCGCTTGCGCAGCGGAATCCTACGGCCGGAGGGCCTGCGGTTCCAGGTTGGTGCTTTCCATCAAAAGCTTCCGTCTTTCTTGATTTGTTTGCTGTAATTACTTCTGTTTCATGACTGCTTTCTCCAATTTGTGTCTTTGCCTGAGATCTCGGCCTTGAGTGGTTAGATCTGATGCAATTTAAAGCCTTTAGCTTGGTTTTTGAACTGTGAGCTTTTGTTGTTCTTCAGGACCGTCTGCCGATGTGTTGTACAGAGAGCTGTGGCATGCATGCGCCGGACCGCTGGTTACCCTCCCCGCGAAGGGGAACGGGTCTATTACTTCCCTCAAGGCCATATGGAACAGGTATTGCATGTTTTCCTTGCATTAGCTACCTAAAAATGCCCTTTTTTGTCCATAATTTTGTGAAAATGACTAATGATGACTTAAGACTTTTATAATTGCTATGCTTCTAATGATTGAAAGTTTTGGGATTTTGTTCTGGTACCTGATCTAGTAGTTTTTTGTTGAAAGGCGCTGAATTGACATTTAATTTCCATTTTCTGTAGCTTGAAGCCTCAACTCACCAAGGGCTTGACCAGCAGATGCCCTTGTTCAATTTGCCATCGAAGATCTTATGCAGAGTAGTCCATGTGCAGCTTCGAGTAAGCTCTAGTTAACCCATTCTTAATTGGACATCTCTATTTATTGTCTCTTCTATTTTTATGTGCTTACTAGTGATTTTCATTTTTGTAGGCGGAACCTGATACAGATGAGGTTTATGCACAGATCACGTTGCTACCCGAACTGGATGTGAGTTTCTTGTTTGCAGACTTGTTTATAGGATTTAGCTGTCATGTGGTGTAATATACTTTCCTCAGGTTTTACTGTTTCAATGACTCTCTGATGATCAGCAAACATTTTTTTTGGTTTTTCACTAATTTTGATGATTAACTTCTTTAGCAGTGGCTTTTTCCAACTGTTTTGTATTCTGACACCTTTCTTTAACATCTCACCAGCAAGGTGAAGTTACTAGCCCAGATCCTCGGCTACCTGAACCTGAAAGGTGTACAGTTCATTCCTTTTGCAAGACACTTACAGCGTCAGACACAAGTACCCACGGTGGATTCTCTGTCCTCAGGAGACATGCAGATGAATGCCTTCCTCCGTTGGTGAGGCTTTGTGCACCTTACTTTACCCTTCTTTTTATTCATTATCTTGTGTTCTTTGCTATTAACCTCACATAATACATCTTTTGTGTGCAGGATATGTCCCAAAATCCACCTTGGCAAGAATTGGTTGCTTCAGATCTCCATAGAAATGAATGGCATTTCCGGCACATATTTCGAGGTAACATTGCCGATGCTACTATGTAAGCTTGGATGTTTTTGTGGTTGATCTTGAAGTCGCAAGTCAATTTTGTTGGTTTTGTTTTATTTGTGCCATTGATTAGTTCATTAAAATTGCTCTGTTGTTGCTGGATGCGTTGTTCTCTTTGCCTTGTTCTACCACTATCTTGCCGATGTATGATATGCTTGTCAATTTTTTTCTGTCTGGAATATTTGCAACAGGGCTTGTAATATTGTGAAGTACAGGACTTTTTTGTAGAAAATTAAAGGGCAGTGACACTGGATAGCTGGCTTATGTCATAGGATATATAACAATTATGGACTTCAGGTTTCTGATTGTATTTCTGACAGGGCAACCTAGGAGACATCTTCTGACTACTGGGTGGAGTGTATTTGTTAGCTCAAAAAGACTGGTTGCTGGTGATGCATTCATCTTTTTAAGGTGTGTTTAATGTTTTGTGTGACATTTGGAATAGTTGTATTGGTTTTATAGACATGTCTCGTGAACTTTTGCACACAAATATTTCTCAGAAATGAGAATGGGGAACTAAGGGTTGGAGTTCGGCGGCTCATGAGGCAGCTGAGTAACATGCCATCTTCTGTTATATCAAGCCACAGCATGCATCTTGGAGTTCTAGCAACTGCATCTCATGCTACATCTACTGGAACTCTTTTCTCTGTGTTCTACAAGCCAAGGTTTGTTACTGAAACTTGGGAACTACTTTTGTCAGTTTGTGCATTACGAAAGTGCTTTTGTACTATGTTAGACATTTACCCCTTTCTATTTTAGCCTTCAGAATCCATGCCAATCTCTTTTATTGGCCTTGCCTGCATCACTTAAATTGAAGCATATATTGTTATGGAATTTGACTGATCACTGTGTGATTTGTATCTATTAGTGTGTCGATTTCTAAATTCTGCTCTCATCCTATGACTTTGTTGGACATGGTTTAACTTTGGACTTCGCCTAAGTTGCTAAAAGTTGGCTAAGTGATTGAAGAACAATGATTACATGTTACTAGTTTACTTCTTAACTAATGTTTCTCTTGTTTTAGGACAAGTCGTTCTGAGTTTATCATCAGTGTCAACAAGTATCTTGATGCAAAGAACCACAAACTATCTGTTGGAATGAGGTTTAAGATGAGATTTGAGGGTGATGAAGCTCCTGAGAGAAGGTATGCTTGGTGGATATTTTAGCATCTTTATATTGATATAATTTCTGTCATTATTTGGATCCTCATTGTTGCATTTTATGAAATTTGCAGATTTAGTGGTACCATAATTGGGGTTGGAGATTCAGGATCATCCAGATGGGCAGATTCAGAATGGAGATCTCTAAAGGTAATTTGTCTTGTCAAGCATGGTGGATGGTTTAGAAAATCAATAAAATTTTTCTTTACAAAATTCATTGCCAACTCAGCTTAGTAGCATGGGATCCTCCATTCTGCAATATAATAATGTCAAGGAGATCGGCTTGATCTACAGGTCCAATGGGATGAACCTTCATCTATTCCTAGACCAGATAGAGTTTCACCTTGGGAATTGGAACCGCTTGTTGCGGCTGCTCCTCCAACTTGGCAACCAGCTTCACGGAACAAACGTGCAAGGCCCCCTGTTTCACCTTCTACGACACCGGAACTTCCTTCAATGTTTGGTATGTTCAACCATGCCTTTATGGATCACAATTAACTTATGGATCTTGTATCATAATTTAGTTTAAATAATTCTAAATAGTTATGGAAGGAACTTAGAAAAGTACTTCATTGTGAAATTGTGATAAATCAAGTCAGATCAACTTATTCATTGCTCCTTGATTGGCTTTTTAACTCTTAACATCATTTTTATGGCTTGCATAGGAACTTTTGATTAATTTTTCAGTATCATATTAACACAACTAAGCTGTAACTGTTCTCTTTTGAATTATATGGAGAAACTCATTAGTATTTACATTTGTAAGCAATACCTGTCTCTGTCTAGCATTTGCTTTCTGTTTTATCTTGTGAATTGATGAACCAAGTGACCTTGTTTAATGTGTTGATTGTTCACCAATTTCCATTTATTCAGACAACAGACTCCATAAAAGTTTGTCAACATCATAAATGCAACCTCCAACAATACTCACTATCTTGTTGCTGGTACACTTTTTCCTGTCCTCATGCTCATTTTTGCATCATTTTTGGCAGGTCTATGGAAATCTCCATCAGAAGCCACCCAAACTTTCTCATTGTCGGGGATACACCGTGGTCGAGACATGTATCCGACATCCAGCCCTGTTTCTCTTTTCTCCTCAACTTTAACTCCTGGGTCCATTCCATTCAATGGGAGCACCCCGCCATCAACAATCACAAGTAACCCAGTGTACTGGCCAATGAGAACAGAAGCTCAAACTGAGTCTTTTTCCACTAGCATCAACAAAGAAACAACAGAAAGGAAGCAAGATGGTGGCAGCAATGGCTGTAGGCTCTTTGGGATCCAGCTGGTTGAAAGCTCTCTGGTGGAGGAAACCTCCCCTGTGTTGGCCATTTCCAATGGCCTCGGAGAGGATCAGCCAGCTGCATCTTTTGATGCTGAATCTGATCGGCAATCTCAGCCATCCAATATCAACCAGTCGGAAGCCCCTGCAGTCAGCAGTGAGCCTGAGAAATCATGCTTGCGGTCTCCTCAGGAGTCCCAGAGTCGCCAATTACGAAGCTGCACCAAGGTGATCGCAAGTTACAACTCCCTGGTACTGAAAGACAGTTGACACTGAATCTCATTATCCTGCAGGTCCGTATGCAAGGAATGGCTGTTGGCAGAGCATTGGACTTGACGAGAGTAGACGGGTATGAAGACCTCCACCAAAAACTTGAAGAGATGTTCAGCATTGAAGGTGAGCTAACTGGGACCAGCAAGAAGTGGCAAGTTGTCTACACCGATGATGAGGATGACATGATGCTTGTTGGTGATGACCCTTGGCAGTTAATTTCTTAACTCTCAATTTTACTTTTTACTGGTCTCGGCCAGTAATATACAGAAGCTTACCAATTTTGTGTTTGACAAAATGCCCATGCAGTGAGTTCTGCAGCATGGTGAAGAAGATCTACATCTACACATGCGAGGAGGCCAAGAGGCTGGCCCCCAAGGCCAAGCTGCCAGCTCTCGGCTGCAAGAAAGCTGAAGCTGATGCTGCTGATGCTGCTGCCACTGAGGACCAACTCTCTGTTGTGGATAAGGATTGCTGATGACAATGACGATGCAACGTCACAAAAAATATAAACAAAAACAAAATTAAATATTTCAAGTCGCCCGATTGTTTTGCTGAAAGCTTTTCTGTAGGGGACATGGATGGCGTGACGTTCAGGTTGTTAACGGGCCAGCGTGGGCCACCTGGTGTGAAAGCAACTGGCCCCGTTTGGTGTCCATTCTTGTTTGTCTTGGTATTATCCTTCTTCATGTGTAGTTAGGCGGGTGATGAGGTGACGTGTGGAGGCCAGTGATGCAGGCGGTGGCTTGATTTTTTTTCTCTTTTTATGTTTTTATATTGTGGTTTTAATTGTTGTATAGAGTATATTGTCACTCACATACCTTTGTGGTAGATTGTAGTGTTGTCAAACAAAGAAGCTTGTTTTGTATGCGATCTTTTTGCTTGGCAAGAATGGTTGTCTGTTCATCTCTTCAGCTTGCCTAATTGTTTACTTTTGTTTTGTTGATGTTGGCTTGCTTTTTTCTTGTTTTATTTGTTTGTGTACTGACTTTGGTTATTTTATTATGTATGTGTACGTTGTATACTGGGTTTGTGATTTGTTAATGGAGTCATGCTGTCTGAATCAGGTCATATCAAACTATGTTTTGTGTTGGAGGAGTATTTTTGTTTCTGTTTGTTTTCTTGTTTCTCGTTTGATCCCGGTTTGGCGAAACAAAGGGTAGGCTTAATTGAGTCCTGCTCGTGGTGAGTTCGTAGTTTACAATATAGAAAAAAGTGGATGTAATTATCATGATTAAGAGAGAGTTTATATGTAATTACAAAATAGTGAGGGAATTATATACAAATTGCTGGTTTTGGATTCTCCTGGGCCATAAAACCTATTCATTTTGGCTTGCGGACATTTGAAACTCCCTAGGACTCGAGAACGGCTTCACATTAAGCTCCGCGGGACTCCGGAGCAGTGACCGGAAACAATGGCAGCAGCTTCGGCTCTGCTACCCTCGCCGGACCCTGTGGCGAGCGATGCAGATAGAACTTCCTCTTCTTGATGTCCTTCTCTTCCTCCTCCTCAATCACTTAACAAATGGCCAGTTTCGCCAAACCTGTCGACGGCGACATCGCCAGCGAGGAGGATGGGGACAGCACAAGACCGAGCTCGGCCGCTCGTAGGAGGGCATTGGAGTTGAGTACAATAAGCTTGGATTTCGGGATTTGCCGTCGCTCGTGGAGCTTGAAGGCCGGCTTTCTGACTCTGTTGAGCCTCGGGGAGGTTGGAGGCGTGGAGGTGGTAGGTGCTGGGAATGGTGGTGGTGGCGGCGGGCCGGTGAGCCGCTGCACGATGTCGCGGAATGCACTTGCGTCTGCTTGCACGAACGTTGTTGTTGGCGAGGACTGAGAGCTTGAATTGGGTGTCGACTCCATCAACAGTTCTCTATTTAAAATGGATCTAAAAGAAGGAATGAACCTAATATTGTAGCTGTAAGAAAGACGATTAAGTGGGTAATGAGAAGATTAAGATCCCAAAACCTGAACTAGTTGCCCAACAAATGGACTCGGGAGAGATGTTTATATGAGGGTGAACTGGTATACAATGAGGGTACTTTCTTAGGGCTTTCCAGAAAGGCCAAGTGCTCCATGAAGGGATACAAAGCCAACAACAGATAATTTTGATTAATGATGAGGGCCTTTGTGAAAGATCCAGGAAATTCTTTAAAAAGACAGAAAGCCACGAGTTACGTACCTTGAGGACTACTGTTTCATTAGAAGACATGAGGAAACACGAAGGAAAGAGTTTTTGCATATAAACCCCACTTCTTTTTGCACTAAAACTGAAGATTTTGTAGCATATTCCCAATTAAAAATTTGATTTGCAAACCATTGGTTGACCTGACTTTCATTTCATTTCCATTCTGCAGCCCAACAAGGAGACAAAAAAAAAAAAAAAAAAAACAAAGCAAGATATCTTGGACTCATCTGCAATTAGAATAATTCAAAAAAGAAGAGCCTTTTTTTGTAATTTTCTCAATGCAGAGGCGGTTCCATGAAATAAACCAAAGCACAGTTGTCCCCGGAAAAACCTCAAAAAATGTGTAACTACAGGGATGTAACTGCAAAATTTCTCAACAACAGGTACCCTGGCCTCAGCGTCGTAGCTCGAGGAAAAGAGGACGACGATGGGAGCGGCAAAGGGCGGCGGCCTTTTGCCGAAGACGGTGATGATCACTGGCGTGAGCCGGGGACTTGGCCGCTCTCTGGCCCTCGAGCTCGCCCGGCGAGGCCACACCATCATCGGCTGCGCCCGATCACAAGACAAGCTCAACGCCCTCCACGATGAGCTCCCGCCTCCTCCCGACGGCGCCGCCTCCTCGTCCTCTTCCTCTTCGAATCACCTCCTCACCGCCGTCGACGTGGTAGGATCCCTTCTCCCCCAATTGATTCTTGGATGAGATTGTTGTGATTTTCTTTCTTTCTTTTTTTTCTTTTTTTTGCGTGTATATAGAGATCGGATAGCGCGGTTAAGGAGTTGGCGAAGCTTGTTGTGGAGTCGAGGAAGGTGCCTGATATCATAGGTTTGTGCGGATTTTTGTTGAAGTTCTCGTTAATTTTGGCTAAGTTTGGTTTTAGCATTCTGCAAATTTTCATGTGAAATTGGGTAAATTGGTTTGTATGCGTGCTTGCTTGATGTACTGTTCCTAAGCTACTTAATGGATTCCAGTGATGGGCTTAAACCATGAGCATGTGAAGGCGCATTCACAATGTGCTATTTTTTGAGCACATTGATGCTCTGGGAGTGAATTTTTTGTTTGAACAATTGAAACTTTTATTTTATTTTTCGATTCTCTTGAAAAAAAATTATAAGGGAAAATTTTGTTGTGTCCATATGTTGTTTGTGGGAATGTTTATGGACTCTGACCATGAACCTTGTATTTTGTCGGAGAACATCTTCAGTTAGAAGCTGTTGAAAAGACCCAATTTTCATAGACCTGGATTTTTGATAGGAATTTTAGGCCAATTAGGAAAAATTTCTTGTACGAGTGCTTGACAACATTTTTCAATGGCTCCATTTTCTTCTGGAATCACATGGTTCCACTGGAAAGATAAGCAGTCTTACTTCGTTTTTCTTTTTCTGCACAATGAGAGGTCTGCATTGAGTTGCATGCAATTCCAATTTCTGCAAGAAACTTCTCAGGTAGAAAAAATTATGAAGTATCCAGTTCATGCCCTAAGTGAATGTTACCCTTTGTGAAATTTGTGGAAGGTAAAATTTTAAGGACGGCAGATGAGCAAAGCAGACAATTTAATGTAGGTGTCCTGTTGGGCATCTTCGTATGCATTGTTTGGACATAAATTGTCTGAACAACTAGGTAGAAGTAGGTTGCGAGAATTTTTTTTGGGAATTGGATGTGTAATCAATCAACTTCAAAAATATTTTTACTTTGTTTAACAAAATATTTTTGTTTGGCAGTGCAATTAGTTTACAGTCACAGATTTTGTGGTTAACCTAAAATGTTATTTGTTTCTCTTGTTTTCCAATATGTGTTTCTCTTGTAAAAAGTAGTGATAAAATTATTTACAGCTGTCAGTGGATCACACTAGGCTTATCGAAGCCATTCCCTCTCTCTACATATGTATTAGATTATGTGAACATAACCTTTAATTTTTCATTTTATGAAGGAGATTTAACTAAAAGACATTGTGCATAATGTATACTAAAAGTTGGATTATTATTTTGTTTGTGTGGTTGATGTTGAAACAAAACATAGAGTTAAATTCTTCCTTTAATATAGGTTTATGGATATATGTAGTTAGTTCTATAGCTTTGGCCTAGTTAACTCCTGCTTTTTATGTTGCACTGCTTATGACTACCTTAAGTGTGCATTCTGCTTCTGCATTTTGAAACAGTTGTCTGAAGTTCTTCTTGTTTTGTTTCAAGATCCTTCTTTTTAGGATAATTCAGATGTTGTCAATTAGTATGACCTCAAAGACATATTCCAGTCCATATAAGGTTTATACTAATAATTTATTGCTGTAGAAACATGCAGACATTATGTTTTCAAGGTGATCCAGTTTTTAAATTTTCTGCTGGCATTGAACCCATGATTTTGTATTTATTTATTTTGAGTACCATTTTTTTGTCATCGCCAATATCTTAAACAAAAAGGCTCATCTTTCAGTAAATAATGCGGGTACTATAAACAAAAATAGCAAGATATGGGAGGTTTCTGCTGAAGAGTTTGATATGGTCATTGATACTAATTTAAAGGGAATTGCAAATGTACTTCGGCATTTCCTGCCACTCATGATCGAAAGGAAACATGGCATCATTGTCAACACGTCTTCTGGATGGGGAAGATCAGCTGCTGCAGAGGTGATTGATTGGGCAATGGACATAACGTTACAAATTTTCATTTTTTTTCTCCATCAGTCTTTTTTGTTTAATATTTTATAAGACAATAATGTTAGAAGTGCTTTGGCAGGTTGCACCATACTGTGCTTCAAAATGGGCAATTGAGGGTCTATCACGATCTGTTGCAAAGGAATTACCTCCTGGGTTGGCAATTGTTGCTCTAAGTCCAGGTGTGGTGAACACTGACTTGCTTGCTTCGTGCTTTGGGAGCTCTGCAACACTATATCAGACACCAGAAGCATGGTATTTTGTCAACCTACATTAGCTCCATATCACTGTTGCTACTTTATTTTTATGGTTATTATTATTCTGATCTCATAAAAAATCACTTACTCATAAGCTGGCACACACTGTCATTTATTTATCATAAATCATTATTTCGTTTCTTGTAGCTTGCATCTGTTGCCAATTTACTATCAGTTCTGGAAGAGAATGAAGCAATGTCCTAGAAAGCATTTGGAGAAAAGATCAATTTTGGGCATCTATTTAACATATTAACTTCACAAAAAAAATTTATGCTTTAATCAGAAGTTATTTCAGATTGTACTAAAAAAATAGCCCTTTCTGGGAAGGGAATTGGATTTGGTTGCTGCACTGGCAAGGGCAGCAACTAATATGGATCCTTGATTTGGAAATCAGGGTTCCAGATCTGGACCCCTGATTTAAATTCAGGTGGCCCACTTTGTGATCTGGATCCTTGATTTGGAAATCAAGGGCCAGACCAGTTGCCTCTGGGAAGCTTTTGTAGAAGGAATTTTGAAATTTATTAGTATCATGAAAAGGGCTTGTCAGAAATATGAAGGAAATATAACTCTGTTTACAAAGGATGCAATTCATGACAACAACAATAAAATAGTACACTTATGCATTGATGCACAAGCTTTTGCTGATCATGCATTGTTGCCCAAGCTACATGATTTTGTTTTCAGTATTGGGTTAAACAAGCATTATTTTGCGCTTTTGTCTACTCTCTTCTGATATCCTTTTTTCCATGTTTTAAATTCTCAGGGCACCGAAGGCAGCTAGTATGATACTTAATCTCACAGTAGAGGATAACGGTGCCTCGCTCACAGTTTGATGGCTACTTAGCAACCTTATTTGGAAACAATCCGAAAGCTGGTGCAAGCTGATAACTGATCCTGATCTCTCTCACTCACAGTGCTTACAGATCTAAACATTATTTGTAGCTGCTGCTTCTGAGAAAATGTTCAACTGGCAGCATGATGCCTGGTTTCTTTGTCAAACTGTTGTAGTTTCAGAAGTCATTCATGGTGCTTTAAGCTTGTAATGCTGCTTGTTGTGCTTTCTAAGCGGGAAAAATACTTATTCCTTCTGTGTAATCAAGGTTTTGTTTCTTCACTTGTTAAATATAACTAGTATGAAAATGCAGATGAATCTAAAATTTGTATTTTATTTTTTGGTTTTTGGTTACAGACAATTATTTTTTGGTTAACAAGAAAAAATTTTTTTTTTGCCACATTTTCTATATTCTTGAGCATGATTTTCGAAATTAAAGTAAAATTTCCTCTTGATTTTTCAAATTACTCCTTAGAAATCCCAGGAATAATTATCATGGCCTCCTTGGAGAATCTGATTGTTTGCTGCGGTTTTGCCGCCAAGGACAAATATGCAGCAGTTTATGTATCACCGTGTTTAAACCTCACAGCAACTCTACATTGTGAAGCTCTGATAACAGTGAATTCAAAAGAACCAAAATGAAAAATTAGACGAAACCTTCAGTTAGGAGAACGGAAAAATTGTTCACGCATTTCATCAAACAGCTTGTCTGCATTTCTCACACGCATTTCATCAAACACGTCATGCGTGTCACTTATCTTTTCCCAATTTTCACCTTCGCCAATCCGGTTAATTCTCAGACTCAAACACAAAGGAGCCTCCACAATCAGCACAAACCTAGATCAAGGAAATTTATGGCGATTTATTCAGACTTAGGTGTAGAATACAGAAATAAAAAATGAAGAAAAAAAAGAAACATGAATATGTGAGACCTATGGAGGATATATTGAGGTTGCATTCACCCAGCCTTGGTATATCCAAATGAGTTCCAAACAGCTCAGCTTGGCTAACCTAGGGTTAACTCAAACCGTACACAATGGTTAGGTTTGGGTCAAAAACTGACACGAGGGGCTAACCACAGAACGAAGGTTGTGCTTGGTGACGGGTTTGGTTAAACCTAGAACTCGGTTGAAGTTAGTATGTTCGAATCACTTTAACCCTTCAAAGCTCGGGCTGAAAGAAAAACTTCTCTTGTGGAACCATCAACTAAACATATTTAAGGGCTAATTAGGTGTACCCTCAAAATTTTCCTTAATTACAAAAACTCTTCCGAAATTTTTGTAATTACCTACATCGTTCTCGTTTTCAAAATATTTACCTACACTTCAATATTATTATTTAATTAAATTTTTTTTCAAAAATTTTATTTTTATTCTCCGTAATTTTATAATTAAATCTCTAAAAATTTATTATTTATTTTATATATAACTTTCGGATATTTACATATAACACCCTGAAATTAGTCATATTGATAAAAAACTCCTGATATTTACAATTAAACCTTATCTCTTCTCTCGCTGCTGCGCTACCTAGCCTCGTGCCGCTGCTCTGCCGGTCTCCAGTACCGTTGCTCCCCCACGCCGTTGTTCTGCCGGTCCTCTGTACCGTTGCTCCCACGCGCCGCTGCTCTTCCGGTGCCCTGCGCAGTTGCTCCCTTGCAAGCAGATCCGCACCTCCTCCCCCGCCACGAGCAAATCCACACCCCCCCTGCGAGTAGATCGGCCTTTGCATATCCGGCCTGAGAGCATATCCACATTTACCTCTCCTGCCACGAGTAGATCTGCACCCTCCCGCAAGCAGATTGGCTTTCGTCTGCTCCGCCGACAAACAGATCTGTGTCGACCTCTCTTACCACGAGCAGATCTCCTCCACACACACCACACCCCCCCCGGGTGCCATGCCAGCGAGGGTGTGCGAGTGCGCAGGTGTGGATGCTCGAGGTCGGTGAGGGTGCCGACACGTCAGGCAAGGAGTCTATTCGTAAAATTTAGTTTTAAAATAAATAAAATTTAGACTTATTTATAAATAAAAAATATTCAAGAAGTGTATTTTTAAATGTACAAATATTAAACTTATAATTTTAAATTTTAAGTTTCAAAACCTTTAATATCTTTTTTGTAAAATTTTATTTAAAATATGATAAAAAATTTAGACTTATTTGTAAATAAAAATATTTAAGGGATCTATTTGTAAATATACAACATGAAATTTTTAATTTAAAATTTTAAGTTTTCAAACCTTCAATGACTTATTCGTAAAATTTAGTTTTACAATAAATAAAATTTGGACTTATTTATAAATAAAAATATTCAAGGAGTCTATTTGTAAATGTACAACATGAAACTTATAATTTTAAATTTTAAGTTTTCAAATCTTCAATGACTTATTCGTAAAATTTAATTTTAAAATAAATAAAATTTAGACTTATTTATAAATAAAAATATTCAAGGGGTCTATTTTTAAAT